>JAOVVF010000036.1:24362511-24383871 GCA_028565595.1 Duopalatinus emarginatus | reverse complement strand
CCACATCATTGCATTCAGTTTTTATTCACAATTTGTTTAGTGTCCCAACTTTTTTGGAATCCGGTTTGTATCATAAAGAGCAATTAAATGAAAGTTTAATATGCTGCAATGCAACATCTTTTCGAACCCCTGCTCATGATGCTGCACAGGGCAGTGCAGAACACTCGAAGAAAAGCACAATCTGCAGTTGCCCCCAGCCACTAAATATTCTTATAAGGTGAACTGACAGAAAGCTTGACAAAATTATGTACAGTATTCTGCATGCTCGTTTCTGATAGGTAGCAAACCTTTTATCATTGCTGAAGCAAATAAGCAAATCTGCCTTTGCTTATATGGGTGACCTGTAGTCTGGTGACATTTTAGTCTGACCACCAAGAAGAGAAATGAAAGAAAAAAAAAATGATAGCGCTGCATGATATTTACTGCAATATATAAGCTAAAGAAAAATGAGCTCTGCTGTGAATAAGCACTGCACAACATGATTGCTCTGTTACTATAAGGAGCTGATTGGGGTTACTGAAGAAGCTTCGTGAACATCAACCTCAGGAAATAATAACCAGCAGCACTCCACCTCACTCCAAGCCTTTTTCTCTCCAAGTCCCTTTCCACCTTTACAGTACTGAGGTGTTCTCACTCTCAGCAATCAGTACCAAACATGCTCCTCAAAGCACTCCAAATGTAATGAGGACAGAAAGAACTCGCTCAGTTCAACATAAGGTCTTTGATAAGGCAATTGATATGCTTTTCTCTGTGAAAATACTTTATATGCAGTGCAGTACAGCATAAATTATGGTAAACTACCCCCACAAGTGCTCTTTAGTAGTGGTCCTTTTACCTCATTGATGTTTTCCACCCAAATATACATTTACATTCCAATTACATTCCAGTAAGGCCAAATCTATCGTTTTTGCTAGATGCTGGCTTTGAGGTGAAAAGATAAATGAGATGACTGATCTCCTTTCCTTTTTTTCTTGATACTTACATCTGTGTTAAACAGCATAGAACATGACACCTTTAGTGCATTTCTCTGTAAATTGGCAGGCAGAATGTTTCTGCAAGCTTCATTCTGCTACTATAATGAGTCACATTATCAATAAAGATTAGGGAATTTATTTCCGAAGCAGCCATATAAACACCAAGCCACGTCACTACCTCCACCATGCTTGACCAATCAGTTCATATGTTTTGCATCCTGAGCAGACTGTGGGGCAGCCGTGGCCTAGTGGTTAGGAAACCGGTCTCGTGAGGGCAAGACACAAATGAGGTGCGCTTGAGCAAGGCACCTAACTCTCCCAGCTGCTCCCCGGGCACCATGGTTTGGGGCTGGCCCCTGCTCTAGGCAAGTGTGTACACTGCCCCCTAGTGTTCACTGGTGTGTGTGTTTCACTGGGTTAAATGTGGATGCTTTCTTTCTCCACACATTGGTCTTTCCATTACTTCGGTAGAGGTTAATCTTGGGTCCAGAATTTCTGTGGATTGCTCAATTGCTCAATCTGCCCATGCTATTCTTACTCGTGTTGAGCAATTTGCATCTTGTGGTATGGCCTCTATATTTCTGCTCTTGAAGTCTTCAACAGTGGATTGTTATTTATAATGTAATTGACGGTTTGTTTCACAGCTCCTACAGCATTTGGGTCATCAACTTCTGCTGTTTTTTTGGCTGGCCTGTGCCATGTCTGCTTGTTAGTGCACCAGTGGTTTCCTCTTTTTTTAAATGACATTCCAAATTGCTGTATTGATTATGCCCAATGCTTGTGCAAGGGTACTGATTGGATTTCCCTCTTTTGCTAGCTCTCTGTTCTTCACAGTGGTATATCCTTTTTAACAACAAATTCAGGGCTAAAGCCAAGAGCAGACATTCAGAGCCATTAATTGTTTGAACATTATTGACCATGTCTGGACAGAAGAAACACCTGTCAATCACACATTCCTAATCGCTTTAAAATTGAGTGAGTTCAACAAAAAGCGCCACTAAGATATTTAACACATATATGCAAGTAGCATTAAAACCGCTTGCCTATACAGCTCTGACTCATCAAGGCATTGACTACGCTGAAGTTTTGCTGTGGTATCTGACAGCAAGACATTAGCTATAGATCCTTCAGTGGATCTTCTGTGGGATCAGACCAGACAGGCTAGCCTGTTGGCTTTAAGTGAACCTTGGGTGCTCATGACCCTGTCACTGGGTCAACAGTTGTCCTTTGTTGGACCACTTTTGGTAAGATAATAAATGTTATTGTTCACATAACCTCTTAGTGTTTTTTTCTTATTTTAATGTTATGGCTAATCCTCGTGAGTGCAATGGAATGTTATTAGGATACTCAAACCAGCCTCAAATCCGCCCCCCCCAAAAAAAAAAACAATGACCAAGCTCTTAACCTGTATCTGCAGGATTTTATACATTTTGCTGCATGGATTATGCTGCATGGAGGTGTAGGGGTATGCATGTTCATAAGGTGGCCATTTGATGTAATGATGTGATTTCAGAGGGCAAAATTCTTTTATTATGGAAACAATCCAGAAATCAATCTGTATAATGCCTTCTCTGGATTGATTGATTTAAACTAGTAAACGTGTTGATGTACATGGATGATGACGTACAGGGATTTAATAATTAGGGTAATAAATATCAAACCATACAAAAACTGTTGCCATTGACGTTTTAAATAGCAAATACTTCATTTTATGCCTTGTTGAATTCATCCCTGAAAACTGTACTGGATGGTATTTGGTATATTTAAATTAGTGTCTTTTCCTTGATATCAGAATATTTAATATTTAGTGTAAGGATCTAAAAGAAATTGCAAGAACCTCAATAACACTTGCCAAGCCCAAAAGGATATGAATTTGAGTAGTGTGTGGCTTTCAACTGATTATATATAAACAGAGTCAGATTTATCTTCTTGAGGATACATTATGTCTGCTTGAACTGCATAATGTATGCACCTTGTCCATTACCAAGGCTTTTCACTTTCAACTTTAATTTCATCAACATGACATAATCTGTCATTCTTGTCTGAATCATGCATAACCATGAATCCTGATGAGAAGTGGACTGGTCTCTAAATGTTAACTCGTGCATGTTATTCATCATTTTGCACACAAGGTTACAGCTACACATTTTTATTATTTTAAAGTGATCAATATTCAAAAAATATTTTTTTTTTTACAGTCACAAAACAGCTTCAGAGCAAGACATATCACTGCATTCCAAGACCTTTCAGCAATGAAAGTATGTAGCCTTGAAATACTGTGAGATGGTTTTAAAAAGATGACAAAAATAAAAACAAAATAAAACATGAGTCACACTGACCTCAGATTTTTCTTACCTGTAGAGAAAGAGAAGTCTATCAAGTGAACTTATCTTGAAAAACAATCCACAGGTACAGACATCCAACTGTGTGATTAATTTGCACAGCTGAATAGCCTTGAAGCCTTAAGAAGTAAAAAAGCTTCTTTATTCTGATAATTGCAGTCAAAACCTAGAAGGTGCACTGACAAAACAACACTGCCATTGAGAGATGATTGAGTAATGATGACTTGAAGGCTGAGACAAATACGCAATAACTTAAATAAGCTCATGTAGTAAAGAAAAGTGTCCACACATAGTGAAAGCATGTGTTTTTGTAGGACTGTAAATCCACTCTAATCACCAGGTTTCTTTCACAAAGACTCAAACTTTGGTAAGAAAATGCAAAAAAACAAAAAACAAAAAAAAGGTTACATTTATTAGGCAGAAGTAGATGCCAATGTTTCTCAAAAATTGTAGACTGCTGGTCAACCCTGCCCTAGGGTCCTCCACACCATAATGCAATAAACCCAAGAAAGTGAAAACAACAAAACAATTCAGACTAATCACATCAGGTCATTTCTGGTGGCAATAATGGATGTTTAATTGAGGCTCTAATGTTTCTGACTGAATAAACTATAGAATCACTGTGCAGACTTAATTAAGAGAGTACAGGTGGGCGGAGCTGTGCACTTAAAATTTCCTCCAGGACTGTTTATTTTTTTTTCCCATGCATAGTTTGGACAAGTGTGTAGTGGAACATTTTGTAAAGGTTGTAATTAAAAAACAAAAAGGTATCACATTCATAATCATTTTTCCAACAATATTCGTAATTATACACAAAATACCTTAATTAACTTTGACTTTAATTCCAACATTTTATCAGTCCTTCAGGCGTAGGTTTGGACAAGGAAAAGTGCTGTAAAACTTAAATACAATACAAAAAAAGCTTCTTAAAATAAAAACATTCAGCATTTTTATACAACACAGTGCAATAAAAATAGGAACCAGATAGGTAAAAATGGGCCTTCAGCACTGGTCATGAGCATGTGATAGTTAGCAAAGGCAAAACAACAGAATAATAAACAGTTGTGTGCGGCGTACAACTGGTGTAGCACCAATTCAAACCCACTGCACAGAGAAATCACGCCTGCTCTCTTTCTAGAGCAGCCTGTGGTCTTTGTAATACCAGAACCGGCTCTAGTAACGGATAAGAGGTCTAGCTGTTTCAGACATACTTATTTCTGTTGTCAAATAAGGCTCTGCAATTTTTAAATTACACACTCCTTAAGATGAACAGTGAGAAATAAAGTGAATTGTGGGGATGCACTGGGATACCATTGTGACTCAACATCTTGCAAGAGAGATTAGTTAATGTTTATTTTGCTAGCTGAAGAATATATTTATTATGCTAAACTTCATTGCTGGAGTTAACAGCAATCTATAGTCACACACCATTCAAGATTTGCCAGTTAGTGTCTATACCATAGTACAGTACAGACAACAGTTTATCAGCAGGTCGACAGGGCTGTGAACATGAGTGTTTGCGGAGTGATTGAGTTAAAGTAAGAGAAGGAGAACTGACCAGACATCCTCATCCCATCTCTTAAACAAAACCTTCATGGAGAATCATTATGGACTGCTGTTCTCAACCACCTCATATAAAACCTCTAAGCAAGAGCAATGAGCCAATACTGAGAGAATACAGTGCAATCACAATGCACTATTCCAACACTTACCAATCAGATACTGTAAATGCAATGCTGACAACTGTGAAAACAGGAGTACTCAGCGTCCCAGAAATTACCATGAATAGACACATACCTACGAACTAAGAACATACAATACACTACGCTTTGAAAGGGTTGCCATCAACAGCATGAAAAAAATACATATACACATAGAAACAAAAATATAGATCTTTTTCATAAAAAGACAGTAGGTAGTATTCTGTGAAAGTAAGATAACTAAAGGACACATAAGTTCATATTTTCCCTTCTTCCATCTGGAGCTGGTAACTTTGCAAAACCAGTATTTATTGAACTACTCTGTTTTTCTTTTCTGTTATAAAAGATGATTCAGTGTATGGACAAAAATATTGTAGTACATCATGAAATTAAGAGACTTGAGTTACACTAGGGGACAGACTTCCACCCCAAATTAATAACTATTAATGGCTCAGAAATACTACAATCAGTCCGGGACATGATGCCACCATTGAAAGAAATAATATCGACCTCAAGCACATGAGTGATCAAAAGCAAAAGTAAAAGAGTGAATTAACATGAATAAATGTGGGGAACTAGGATCCCATCAGCAGATATAATACATGAGTTAAACTCAGTGGTGGGCTATTATAAGGACATAGGTCAACTGAGCACATTTCTGTGCACATGTAGCATGTACTATTATTTAGTGTAATATAAATGTGACCCATATAAGCAATAAGTTACCATAGTAACAACAGCAGAAACAGCAGGGTTGACACGGCAACCTCAGCTCCTGGATAGTAACAGTCCCACATTCATACAATGTTGAGATTGGGCAGGGCAAAGCCACTTGCACATGTGACACTTGGCACTTGCAGAGTTGAGGGTAATGGTGTAAAGGGTAACCTCACTTGACATGTTCAGCACTGTGGGAGGAGCAGTAGTACTTTTTGTGTGCAATGAAGGTGGACAGGCTGCTGAATTTGATGTTGCACAGCCGACAGTAGCGAGTATTCCCATTTTGTAATGCTGTTGCTAGTACCGCTTTTGGTGTGGCTGGGGCTATGTGGCTTACAGCTTTCTCTGGGTACAACTCTCTCAAGGTGTCGGACACAGGTGACACAGTCAAAGGAATTGAGCCAGTTGGTGAGAGGGCAGGGGGGGCTGCTTTAGGAGAGCCAGCCCCAATAGGATGTTGTGCTACAGGGCTTCCATTAAGCAGGGGGGAGGAGGGAGAGGCAGCTTCCCTCCTGGTCCGGCCATTTACACCATCCCTCTGAGGCCTGGGGCCTGGTTTAGGAGGGGTTAGTGGAGCTCCATTGCGAGGACTGAGGCTGTTGCTGGGACTAAGATTGGGTGGCTGGACCTCAGACTGCTGCTGTGTGGTAAGGACCAGGCCATGAGCTGTCCTGAAATGCTCCACCAGATCAGAGGTCACTGCCCGATTAGGAGGGCAGTAAGGACAAATCACAGGAGGAGTGCTAGGGGTCTTTACCCCAGACGCAGAATGAGAGGTAGACTCCAGACTGGGTAAGACAGAGGTGTGAGGGACCACTGTGGGCTTTCCAGTTTGGTGGCCTTTGGTGTCAGGATGCAGATCAGGAACACGGTTCTTCGGAGAGGTGGAAGAGGGTCTCTTCAGCCGATGCAGCTGCTCCCGGGTTTGAGGTTGCAAGGCGGTGGCAGGGCAGTAGTAGGTTTTGTGGGCCAAGTAATTCTCAATGCTGTTAAAGCTGATACTGCAGGCTGTACATTTGTGGTAATCCGTCAGAGGTAAAGCTGGAATATTATTTCCTCTTGAATTCTCCCGCAGGCAGGGCTTTTTGCTAAGGTCAATGGGGCCATCACCCTCTGGACTAGAACTGCGAGTAGAGCTGGCAACTGCAGTCACAGACGGCACAGAGTGGGCAGTGGCACACTCTTGTTTCACTGACATTCCTGGAACAGCAGAAAGGGCAGCAGCACTGGCCAAAGCCTCATTCCGTGCCATGTGGATTTCATACATCTTTTTGCGTTTCCGTGTACGAATGGGCTGTGGCACAAAGGCAACCTTGCCTGCCAAGAGGCGCTGGTTGGAAGGGTCGTGACGTGAGGCACAGTAAAATCTCTTATGGACAATGTAGTTCTCGTGCCTGCTGAAACGGATATTGCAAGCCTGGCAGAATGTGCGAGTGGGATCCTCCTCCAAGTCTTCAGTTGATCCACTGATTTCTGCAGGGCTTTGGCTCCCCTCACTTACCCCACCCCCTCCACCACTCTCACCCTCTGAGGAAGATGAGCATGCAGTGTCTTTTGGTCCTGGAGTCTCACTTTTCACCTCAGTTGGCTTGGTGTCTGTAATTGGAGCAGCCACTGCAGTGTCAGTGTGGCTAGGAGAAGCTGATGCTGTAGAAATGCCTGGTCCTGCTTGTGGAGAGGCATCATGACCTGAAAGGGGTGCTGCAGTCACTGGATCATCTGTTACCAAACCTGATCCTTCTCCCCCTTGCTGATGTCTGCTGGAGCAGTACAGTCTCTTGTGGACATAATAGTTGTTGATGTTATTAAAGGTGATGTCACACTCAAAACATGTTGCACCCTTGAGGACACCAGCAGGAGAGCCTGTTGAGAAGAAGCCTTGTGCAGATGCTGGGACCTGCCCACTCTTAAGCCTACTATGAACCATCTCAGACATTTTGGCCAGGATTTCGGATGCCTGGGGCATAATGGCAGCCTCAGGGCTGAAGAGATATGGGGGCAAAAACAAAGCACCACCAGGTAACACTGAACCCCCTGCTTCCAAGTGAACAGGGCTAGAGCCTGGAGTGGGACTGGCTGGTTCTGCCTTCACTGCAATGACTGAGGGACTCTTAGGAGAGGCAGGATGGGGAGAGCTTGGCTCTGTTGCATTTGCACTATGATTGCTATCCTGCTCTTCACCCCTTGTTTCGCTCTCTGAGTCAGACAGTGGCTCTTCCTTGATCTTCAGCTGCTCTGGAGAGCTACAGCCACGGGAGGTAGCTGCTCCACCATTGGCCCCAGGGCTGGAGGAGTCTGGTCTGGGCATGCTAGCTGATGGCTCTTGGTCCTGAGACTCTGACAGCTCTGAGGTTACTGGGCTACCTTGGCGAGGTGTGTGGCTCCTTTCAACAGGAACCCTGACTTCCAGGTGGGTATGCACATGCTGTTGGAGCAGAGCAGGTGTGTCTGCTGAAAATCCACACACTTGACACTTCAGCAATATGCCAGAGTCTCCAGGACTCAGGCCTTATAGGTAGAAAAAGGAAAAGAGAAAGAACATTTCTTTAGTGTCGGAGGCAATTCAGATTCAAGTCTGAAATGAAATCTAGAATGGCTTTATCAATTCTGTAATCAGCGTCAGTTTAAATTTTAGTAAAGGTTAAGACTCATATGAATTAGCTAATCCCAGTGGTGATGCCTACCTGTGGCCACTGGAAGTTTGGGGGAGTAACCTTCAGTGCGAGAACCAGGTTGGCACACCATGTGGCTAGTGACCAGATGGCTGTAGAGGATGTCTCGGGTCGTAGAGGTGAATCCACAACCGTGGCACACACCATTCAGACTGTCAGTGTGCACCTTTAAATGTCGCTCACAGTTGGCCTTGGTAGTGAATGCAGACAAGCAGATTAAGCAGACAAATGGACGCTCACCTGAAATACAGACACATATACATCCATATGGTGCATCAATATACAGCACTTAAGAGCATAGTATGCATTGTGTTTTGCTTACATTTTCTGAAACTAGAAAATGGTAAATGAAAAGCACTTAGTAAGCTGTTAAATTCGCAATGCACAACATGAATATTTCATGAATATTCATCTATTTCATGAACATTCAAAAGCCTGAAATAGAGGAAGGGCGGTGTGAGAAATCGAAGGACGCTAAGAGAAAAGAAGTGAGAGTGTGTAAGAGGGAGAGAAAGAGAAAGCAAGAAAAAGAGAGAAGTGTGACTCACCACTGTGTGTCCTCATGTGGATCTCCAGTGAGCTAGCACTGGGACAACTCTTGCTGCACTGGGGAAATGGGCACACCCTTTCATTAGGGTAGGACTCTTTAGGCTTATCCTGTGGAGGGGAAGCCGCAGACGTTTGCTTCTGCCGGCTGGCACAGTAGTACATGAGATGAGCTTGCAGGTTCCTCTCACTTCTGTACCAGATCCCGCAATCTTTGCATGGGAAGATATCCTCTGGGGAAAAAAAAAAAAAAAAAAAAAAAAAAAAAAACCATCCACAAATTAGGTAATATCATTTAATCAATAAATTAAACATTATTTGTTCTTCTGTATCCAGACTTTCCTGTATATTAATCTAAAAATCTGTTCTGCAAAAATTGTCAGTTTTATAATAAAGCTCACAGGGGGTTACACGTTGCTACTGGTAGTGACTTGCGGAGGTTTTATTTATATATGAATATTAACTAATGACAGAATCTGCTTTAATTCATCATAACTGTCATAACTATGTATATATGAAATACACATTAAAATAGAGCATGCAAACGGACAATCTCCTAGGCAACAGAACTGAAGACGTGTGTATAATTGTACAGATCCTCTAAACAGGGTATCTCTTTGATAATGAACGTAGCACCCCATAATTACCTGTCACATTACTACACAGCTAATGCTACATGAGTGAAAAATAAAGGAAATCATGTTTTAACCTTCAGCTTGATTTACTGAGATTAATTATGCACTCATCACAGCACGGATGTGTCCACTCCCACATCTTGCACGACTCGGCAGCCCATAGCAGAGTGCAAGGGAGAGTGATAGATAGACATGGTAAAAGAAAAGAAAGAGACTGTGTGTGTGTGACAAAGAGATAGCTCTGCTCTGTTCCCAGTGAATTACCAGTCTCTCACTAACACACCTCACTTGTCTCAAATGAAACAATACTGCCATCTAGTGGTGACATGGCTAAATGGTAGTTCATTGATAATGGCTGTTGCTTTAGTTTATTTGCTTTCAAACCCAGGGTTGATGTTATCTATACAGATTTAATTTTAATTACTGAATATAGTGCCAACACAAAAACACAAAAACAAAAAGAATATTCACTTGTGAATAAAATAATATTAACTCACTGTTAACGACTGCAGTTGCCAAAATGGCAGCCATGCCAGCCTGCTGTGGAAGGAGCTGAATATCAGCAGGCAGGGTTGTTGGGTATACCGGCTCCTCTTTCACTGGGGGGTTAAGAGTTTGGGTCGCAGCCTGCTGTACTGTGCCGGAACAGGAAAGTAAAGCCACTAAAGCATCTCCACCAGAGAGCTCCTGAGTGAGCTTACAGTACAGACCATCATCTGAAAACATAACCGTAACAGTGGATTTAGAGTACAACCAATGCTGAAACTCTTTAAAAATGTACGGGTAAAGAGGTGGAGGTTGGTCGTGTGGAGTAAGTGCTATATTACCTTGACTGTAAATCATGCAGTTTGCTTCTGAGGAACAGGAGGTCACAGGGATTCTTGATAGCCAACAGTCTACATCCTCACACACCAGACTCTTCAAACAAGAACATGCAGAAAAACTATTTAAAACACTCCATATAGTTTAGCTAAAATACAGATATGCACATTTTCTTAGAATAAAACTGCAATTCAAATCTGTTTATTTTAAATATAAGCCGAGCAAAGTGAGGATGGGGCCGTAACCAGAGTTGGTCTATACAATATATCCTGTGCAATATATCCTTAGTGGAAGATCTCATAACAGGGACAACTGCAGGGGGCTTTGGGGAACACCAATAGGAAGGGCCAATTGGACAAAACTGACATATAGACATACAGACAAAAAGACATAGAATCACAAGGGAATGAAATGACCCCTGAGAGGCCAGCAGAATAGTTAGGTTAGGACATGTGTCAAGAGTCTAATGGCTCCAATTCACTATAATTTCTCTTATGATCTGCCCTCAAATATGCAGAGCTGTGTGTGTGTGTATGCACAAGCAATATTACTCTGGATACTTGGAATTATTAGGTTTTACACACCTGGTCTGTTACACACAGTGGGCTCTTTGTTCTGAGCTCTGCAAACGTTCTGTCTGTCATTCCCACAGGCTTATCATAATATGTATATATAGTATGGACACAGTCACATACAAAGAAAGCTACACACACATGCAGGTGTGCACACCAAAAGAAAAAATGGATGTCCAGGTTAAGTCACTTATATGATTTCTATAAGATTGATTTATGTGATTTATATACTGTTACCAAGACATATGTATACCTGTCTATACACCATGCCTAATGCTGTTCTGATACTCAATCAACCTGCTCTTTATAAGCTTCTGTTAATAAGCAGGGTTTAATGTTGGGGCTCTCCATCCTAGGAGAGTGGATTGAAAAAATATTTTTAAATGCGGTACCAAATCAAGTCACTAGTGGCCCTGTTACTTATACACTTACACTAGATGGCAGTAGTTCCACAAAGCCTGTGATAGTCTGAGGAGCTTCACACTCACTTTTTTGCACTACACAAAACCAGCTAAGCAGCTGCTCCTGCGAATGCATCGGTCCACATATCCCTGTCATCCTACCAAACATTAAAGACTAGAGAATATGAAAGACATCTCTTCAGCATAGAAGCCAAGGATGAAAGGCACCAAGCGTCAGGGCAGTGAGATGAGACAGCCAGCCATGGAGGACAGCTGAAGGGTTTCTTTCTAAATCTGTCTGTTCTTGCCTGAAGATATGGTCCGTATTGTATTTCATGGGGAACTAGTGCTGATAAGGAGATAGGGCTCCTTTTGTTTTAATTTGAAACCCAATGCCGGAGCCGTCTGTGCCATAAGTGCTGCGTGCTTCTGCTAATTTGTTTCAGACTCATTTAACACGACTCGAGTTTGGGCTGCACAAAAGGAGAGGGCAGTGTGTTCAGCCACCCCTTCTGACTCAACATGCACGGCCACACCTGTTCACAGATTAAACACGTTCATTCACAAGCTTTCCCTCTTAATCCTGTACAGTTGCTCAAACGATACAAGAAATGTTTACTAAGGTTTCTCCAAATACTCTAGAAAGTGTGTGATCACTTAACTGCGAGTTTATAAGTTGCTTTCAAAATAACAACAATTACACTAGCAATGATAGCTGTTAAAGGAGCCACACACACACACACACAAAACATAATTGCGGTCAGTATCCACCCACAAGCTAATGGCACAAATATTACCCCCTTTAAAAATAGACAGATTCTGATCTTAATAATTTATAAATATTTGAACTGAAATAAAAATCATGGATGCATTAATACAAAAATGTGCTTACTCACAGAAGCATTTGACCTCTGCATTTAACCCACCCGTGCAGTGAAACATGCACACCAGTAAATGAACACACCAGGAGGCAGCCCCTATCCACGAGGCCCAGAGAGCAGTTAGGGTTAGGTGCCTTGCCCAAAGGCATTTAATTAGTGTCTTGTCAGTTTCAAGTCGGGTTGCGTAACCTCAGAGTCATGAATGACCGAGACCTCCCTGACAATGCAAACACCCATAATGCTACACCCTACACGCAACATCTGCTTTGGTGTTAATCACTGTTAAAATTTAGTACAGCATGCAGAATTCATTTTCAAAAATCTTAATACAAATCATGTAACTTTTGTTAGTATACAATACAGTTATATATTATTTGTAAAGGCTGGCATTCTGGGGGGAAGAAAAAGCATGACATAAATTTTTTTTTACTGTCCCACATCCTCTCTTCACTATTGATCTGTTACTCTCGTACACTTATTTCTCCCCGCTTGTGGTTCTTTCTCTTAATTTAATATAGTAAGATTTTGAATAGAAGACATTTATTACTATCAACAAGCATCCATATAAAGTAATAAGGAAGAGAAATGAACACTGACATGAATGAATGATAATCGTCTTTTTTTCCCCTCTGCTCTAAACTCTTCAACGTAAGAGTGTTTGAGGTGCCGTCTAAGCCCCTCGTCCGAGTCTCTGTGCCTCATGAATATTAATCCCAGCTTTAATCTGCTTGATTCCCGCACTGCTGCCACCCATATGATAGCCGATCTAATTATGTGGTCTGATATTAACCAGCAACTCTGCCACACACACACATACACATATAATTAGGAAAAGATATACACCTTCTCAACACACACACACACACACACACACACACACACACACACACACACACACACACACGCTTCCTTTACTATCCTTGTGAAAACCTTCTGTTTATAAAATTAGAAATGCAGCTATTTAATGCTATGCCTACATCTAAATCTATATAAACTGAACCTTAATAACTGGAAAGAAATCTTTACACATGTATAGCTTATTTTTTTAATAAAAGCTGCTGAGAAAAAAAAAATCCATGTTGGCAGATGGACATTGACAGTGCTGTCAAATGCCTTTATAACCACAGTGCAGTCTATTTTAGACTGACACAGACCCAGCCAGCAGTAGCAGTATATTCTGTATTAGTATATGGGACAAACCACAAAACAAAACTTGTGTCCCTTTCTTGAAAATGAAAGCGATTTGAAATGAAAGTGACTCAGTTCACTTATATTTATTATAAGTAATGTTTCTGCTGCTAAAGTTTAGCCAAATTTCTTACACTACCTGGAATCCACATTTAATAAATCTCATTTTAATAAATCTCATAATAAATTTTATCAAGCTATCAAGAATTTTCAGCTGCCAACACACAATTAGGCCAAATCCAAACCTGCTCCATATTCACTATATATGCATTGTAGAACTAGTTAGTGCACTAGAAGTCCACTAGAGCAGTGTGAGAGACGGATTTTTGGTTTTAAAAAAGTGTACAATTTGTATTCATGCTTTGAAATGAATTTGTGGCAATAGTAAAAACAAAAATACAGACAGTCTTTATGGCTTTGAAATAGCTTTTGCACAATTACAAAACATTCACAGCAATGTCTTTTCAGCCCTCACTTTGGACAGAATAATCAAGACCCGGCTCATTGTCCCTTCTCTTCTCTTTTTCTCCATATTTCTATGCTCTGGCACTTTATCTCTTCATTTAATCCACTCCTCATCTATCCCGAGCACTCTTTTTATGCACTGACACACTCTTTGTCTCCATCTCCTTCTCACTATCTATTCCTATCCCGTATCTCTCCGCACATCCCTTTCTCACCCCCCCTTTTCTCTCAGCCTCCACTCTCCCGCTGTCTGCCCCTCTCTCTATCTCTCCGCTACAGGAAATGGTTTCTTTCCCAGCAGGGGGGTGGAGAAGGGTGCACACTGTCCCAAACAAAGAGGTCAGTGTGTGAATCCTCCAAAAATACAGAGAAGAAAAGGAAGGAAGATAATAATCAGAAAGCTTCTCTCATCCGCCTCACACACACACACACACACACACACACACACACACACACACACATACACATACACATACACACATACACACATACACACACACTTTCTACCCATCTCCCTTTCTCTACTTTCACCGTCCTACATATACATACATTAAATGTAACCATATGTGTTTACACACACTCAGACATTTGTGCTTACAAGCACACACTCATGCCTCTCTCGGAGAAAACAGCTCCATGCAAACAACACAAAAGAATATAAAACTGTTGATACTTAAAACGGATGAGATAAGAGACTAGAAAAAGAGGCACTCTTGGAAAGCAAGCTCCTAAACTGCCGGAGATGAGGTTCAGAGGTTTTCCCTCAACCCCTCCTTTCTCTATCGCTCTTTCTCTCTCTCTTCCTTTCCTGACAGCCTTAACATGGTCACATCATCAACTATTAGACACCTCCTCTCTTCTCTCTCCTCCTCCAGGCACTTTTCCTTGTGATTTTACTCTCATTTACCCTCCGGAAGTTTTTCCTTCAGCCCTTCGCTTTTTTCCCCTTTGCTCACTATTCCTCCACTTTCTTTCTTCGTATTCTTTGTGCTAGGCTGCATCCTCCCTATTGTCCCAGCTGCTGGAGTGGTAGACTGACTGTAGGCACGCTCTTCAGGATGCCCTCTCAGTACCACACATGATGTGATTTTCCAACCGGATGCAGCCTGGCATGCTTTCCCCTTGATCACTGAACAGATAATTGAGAGAAACTATAATTGAAGGTATTCATGCATCGCTTTCAGCAAAAAGCTTGGGCACTGAGGGGTGACTCTCTGAGACACTCTACTGGCTGATGTAGATAAACTAGAGTGATAGAATGCATGGTAAACAAACCCTATCAGAATGAACGCAAGACAGCAGAGAGAGAGAGAGAGAGAGAGGTGGAGAGAGGGAGATAGAGTGAGGGCACCTCACCTTCACACACCCTTCATGAGGGTGGAGGTTGCTGAGGAAGATGCAGAGCCCCCAAAAAAGTGCTGAAGAGCTGTGGGTGGCACTGCTTATCACAGCAGTTCTCCTGGAGAGATTATTGGAGGATTAGGGGAGACGCTTGTTTCTAAAACATGATGAAAAGACGCTTGGCGTGCGATAAGACTTTGAACTCCATACTCTTCACCACTGCGCCTTTGGGCCATTTTTTTTTTTTTTTTTTTCAAAACAGTATGCACAACAACAGCGAGGGAACAAAAGAGACCTGTATAATGAAGTTGCTCATCATGCACGGATATTTGTTTTTTAGAGAGAGAGATGAAGTTGAGCATGGTACTTTATTTGACGTCAACCTGTTGGAAAGGATATGTTCTCCACATAATCGATAACAGGGCACCAGGACACTCCCTTGATCCATTATATGTACGAATTGGAGTATTACTCATGCTAAGAGTGAAGAAATTGCTATAACATAAAGTGGGATATAATACTAAGGTCCAGCAATTATGTAAAGACATCACCAGAGCATATGGCAGCTCCAGCCCTGTTAGGTTAGATACAGATACATGTATGTTACCCTTGTCTCACATTCCAAAGCCAGGCACAGACCAAATCAACCACTACACTTAAAAAATATAAGATTATTTCAGTAAATGTGTAAGGTACAGTTTTTGATGATATCCTCCATTTTGCCACCTACAGGTGTGTCCATTTGTGGGTCTGGTATCCATGTAGCAAGCACTAATTTCTTTTGTTATTTGGAGGCGCAGAATAAATCTGATAGCTTATCGGAATAGGGCACAGGAAAAGCAAATTTGTAGAGCGAGCGTAAAGCACATAGTTTTGGCAGCGATGCCAGGTCATGACTGCCACCTTACCCTGGTGCTGAAGCTGCCACAAAGCCAAACACTTTCTCTACATTAAAGCTGCCTTAAACGTGATCTCAGATATCTCAGATATCAACTGTCCAATTATGCTTGTCCTGCTACACAATTGGCCTTATATATATAGTTCAGTGGGGACCGTGCTGCCATATTTTGTGCTAATGTAATAATGAATCCAGCATTATCACATGCCTGTGTGTGCTTTAATCCTCTGACTGTGTGTGCATGGTTTGAGTCTGAGTGAGTGCTTTGGCTCAGAAGAACTGGCCCTGACCCACAGTGACCCCCTCAGCCTAAGCCTCGGACAGCCAAGTAGGAGGATGCGGACGGACAGCGAGCGATGCAGGAATGTGAGATTCTCGGGCTGTTATCTCGAGCAGATACACACTCCTTCGGCTCACTGATAGTGCCGTGTGAGAGGGAGAGCCGATGTGATAGAATACGAATGCGAAAGTTCCAAACTGAAAATCATCAACAAAGCCCCGCTTCGATAACAAGGTTTGAGGAAGGGAGGGAGAGAACAAGAAAGAGATTAAGAGGAGGAGGAGGTGGTGAAGGAAAGGTGGAGGGAGAGAAGGAGGGGGGTGGGTGCGGACCTAGAAATCCTGATAATAAATGAAATCTTAGAAATGAGAGACTATCAAGGCAAAATCAATCATTGAGGTTTGTTGTCCAGGAGGATGGCGCCACACTGAGATAAAAGAGGAGCGTCCGTCTGGGGGAACAGTGAAGCAGCCAATCACATACAGGGTTCAGCCAAAAAACCAGCACGGTTCAGAGAAAAAGAGGAGGCGAGTTCATTCGACAAGACATCAAAACCCCCCATTTGCATATACCCATATGCAGCTATTCTCCTTCTTTGCTTAATAGGACGGAGAGAAATATAACTCTCCCACAGTGACAACTATCATATATTTTACTAACTGTATGCTAATTTTATTACCATCTGTACATTAATATGCATGTTCTTATGTTTTTGTCATCTCTTAAGCCTGGATCTGTGTTAATATTTTTGATATGTAAGTCTAAAGTCTACAGTGTTATCTCGACATTGTTCAACTATTTGGCCAGACAGAGGAAAACTCTTAGCATCACATGACTGGATGGCTTTCCAGCACATGACAGCAGGCTTGCCAAAGACAAACACACTGTGCTCAATCACATGAACATTACTAATGCGAAAATCATGAATCATCATCAACAACCAAACATTGTTCGAAATTTTCCTGTTAGAAATATTTATTAGAAATACCCAAATCTTTTTCCAAAAATGTACCTAAAAGCTTGATTTCTGACACGGCCCATTTACCTGATTGGATACTCCATTTGCATTTTCATCTGACTGGATGGTTCCAGAGAAAGGTCCCCAGATTGTGTCCACCAACAGGTCCTTGCGAGCTAAAACCTTAGAGTCTGCAGGTCCATCACAGAGCTTCAAATCACCTGTTTACACACATACAGGGGGAAAAGAGCAGTGTCACAAATATGATTATGACATATTAGAACACCCTGAGACACAAAAAGCAAAAGTGAAACCACGGCTGCTCTTCCCAAGTGACACAACATGCTGTTACAACACAATGCAATCGTGACGATGCCACATTTAACCTGAGTCAGGAAACAAGAGAGGAAAACTGCCTATACTCTCTGGCTGGGAGGGATAACATGCACCTATCAATCACTGTAACACTGGCATGCATGCACCCTCCCAGATTATTAGCTGTCGTATAATAGATGGGAGCTGGTTGGGAGAGGCGGGGATGGTAGGTTTTCTAACTCTAGCTTTAACTACTGGATGTTGACTCAGAGGGGGGACACAATCATCGTTATCACACATCATCATGCCATGATATTATCTTCGTTCACCTCCAAATATGGTTTCTTTGCTTTTACAAAATCCAAAAACAAGTGTTTAGTACCACCAGCTAACATATCAATACTATTATATCATATATATTTATATATCAGTATTTATAAACTATATATTTTAATAATTTATAATTCTTTTATTTTTTATAATTCGGTGATGTTCTCCCAGAAACCCTTTTCTCCAAGGAATGCTGAGAGTATTGATTTGACTGCTGTCTGGACCACTAGGTGGAGCTTGGTGTTTAGTGAGAACCCAGAGTGTGCATGGAAAAATGGGCCAAAACAAAAAGAACTTTTGTACTTCCTGTGACAGATAAGTGCAAAACAGGGATAGGAGTCAAGGCTTTGCTGATTCACAGATGCAAGTCTGACACAAGTATAGACAAAAGCTCTACATAAAGATATGACGATTCTTAATAACTCCCACATACACACATCTCATACACACACACGGTTCAGGCAAGGTACCAGAAAGCTCACTATGACAATGTCCAGTCTGGGTTTTCTGTATAATTATTTTGCATGGCCAATTCCACCAGGAATGAGTAGTGCTTCAACTTCTAACAATTAATTCTATGGTGGTTCTTCTACAGTTAACACCCAAATCAATGTAAATACTCACACATGACACAGACACCTACCCACCCCTGCAGGTCTCTCTATGGTTCAGTCTCACTTTCAGGGGTCAGCCTAAAGTGCAGAGGATGATAACAGTGTTTGTCTAACACTCTCCATGTCAAAACACTCATCTATCTTCCCTGTATCTAGCCCCACCAGAGAACAACAGACAAACACTGATAAAACGGTTTTCCCACAGCCAAAACCTGAATAAAACTGGGATAGAGAAAGAGAGAGGACATAAAGAGACAGAGAAATCAACAAAGATGGAAGTAAGGATGGATAAAACGTATGCGACAGAGACCTGGTGAGGACACACTGCAACACAGAAAGTAAAGGAGGAAGACAGATATGGAGAACAAGTGAAGAACTCTATCTATATAGCATTATTGAATAACAGAGATATGAACAGGTCAGCCCAGCTGTGCTAAAGCAGGTTGGTCATTAACCAGGCTTGTCATTAGCCATCAGAGATTGTGCTGCTATCAACAGTGTAAAGTCCAGTGTCCAAGCTCGCTATCACCCCAGCAGCCCAGAAATCGTGGAGTTCTATCAGCATGCCATAATCTTAGCATCAGTGCCAGAGCTGAACCCTCATAAGACCCCGTCATCCACATGCAGTGCAAAACAGTTTTTTACTTTTGCATCAAAAACGGTTTATGAAGTTAACTTTCTATACAGAAAGAGGATATTTTAGAACCTATTAAAAATGTTTGCATCACCAGAACACCAATGTAACATCTCACTCTTGGCTAATCACCTTAACACCTCACTCCTAAAGACCTGATGTCCTTATCATCACGACCCCACCGATCACCCACACAATGTCTCCCGATATCGGACCTGTGTCTGGCCTTAGCAACGCCCTGCAATAACCTCGCCAGCCTTATCGATGTGATTGTGTGACCAATGCCCAAAAACTGCATGCTGGCCTTATCAATAGCAATGAGTCCACACAGCTCTTATCAATACTGCTCCATGCTGGTAGTGTCCACACAAACCCTTATCAATAGTCCAAGCACCTGGCCAGCTTGACTGCTATAAAACAACCACTCCATCATTAACGAAATAAGTAATGATGTTGGGCACCTGGAGAGGAGAGGACAGGACAGGACAGGACAGGACAGGAGAGGAGAGGACAGGAGAGGAGAGAAAATTAGGAGAGGAGAGGAGAGGAGAGGAGAGGAGAGGAGAGGAGAGGAGAGGAGGAGAGGAGATTTATAATTTTTCCTGGACTTTTGAGGGATAATATGATTAATGAATCAATTTTTTTCAGCATTGTGGGGAGCCTAAAATCCACCATACAGCCTCAACAGCATGATGGTGCAAATAAGCAAAGTGGAGAATCATTCATTATCCTCTGCATCACATAACTTAACATAATCTATAACAACCCAACAACGGCTAGAAGTTTAAGAAGAAATATTGACTACATTAAAGGGCATGCTTGGACAACTGTGCCTCATTGGTGCAGTCCCCAGACTCCTTCAGCTACATGATCTTCCCCATCACGACTAATTGATTTTTTTTTTTTTAAAAAGACCATTGTTGATATCAAATGAGCGGATCAGTGTCCAGCCATTGATTTTTTTGTACAACAGGAAATCTTTATCGGAGATGCACTCCGACCCCACACTAATAGGTAGGGTTTAACCTCCGCTGAGCAATGAACTCAGTGCTTTTTTTTTTTTAAACTACTATGTATGTGCTTGTACAGTCATCATCAATACATCTACGAATAAATAAAAAAAATAAACATTTTACATGCAAATGTACACCATGTGGAGCTCTTTTGTATTTCAGATTAGCCAACAATAGCCAATTGTTGCCAACAAAACAATAGCCCCCCCCCACCCCCACACACACACACACACACACTTCAGGCCTATGCAGAGTCAAAACATTCAGTTTAAAAAGATACCAATTTCTGGGATATGCACTGCACACACTCACCATCATGGCATCATTTCCATTTTGCCGTCTATTGCCAGAGAGAGATAAGACACCTGCGTTGCCACGCAGATGAGCTTCAACAGAACTTTATCATTGACATTTACTACTGTTTACACAACTAATTTCTCTTAACTGTACTTCTGAACCTTTATCAGCCCAGCACAAGGCCTGGAAAAGAGCACATGCCAAACATGCAGAAGAGGCAATATGTGAGCAGGAAAAATGATAAACCTGACACACAAATGAAAAGCACCAAGCAGTGCGAAGGTGAAGTGACTTTAAGAAACAAATAAAGATTTGCCAATCTGCATGTTCAAAATGCAACAGAGAGAAAAGAAAGTACCTATGAAGTGGCAGGAAGATGGACAGACTCTCAATCGGCGATGGGCAAAACACTTTGGTAGATTATCTCGGGTCTTATTGAACTTTTTAGTAACTCGTACCAACAGGGGGCGACATGAGTCACATACTCAACTGGGGTTTAGCAAAATTATGGCCAAGGAACGCAATACAAACCTCATTAACAGAAAACTTAGATTGCCTTTTTATTTAGAGCGTTTTTGGAATGCAGGTGAGTGATGTGTATCCATGTTCTGGAAAACAATTTGTAAGAAAATCTTATTATAATCTGATAACTTTAACATAGCACACTCGGGCACTGCACACGTTTTACTTTCACTTAGAATTATAGCATCCCCTATTTAATGTGTCGAAAGGGAATTTATACGAAATACTGTATAAGGGTGG
>JAOVVF010000036.1:24342449-24354733 GCA_028565595.1 Duopalatinus emarginatus | reverse complement strand
CCCCGGCTATTTTAACAGAACAAAGGAACACTTAAAAAAAATACAATAAAATAGTGGTCTCTGCTCTGATGGGAAAACTGATAATCACATTTCAGACGTAAAAATTCAACACAAGATTGGTACCAATAACTTTTTTAAAATATTTGTGCCTGAATTTTTTTTAAAGTTGATGTATAACCTATAATGAGGTCAAATGAGGACAAAAAGTAAAACATAATTGTATCTCATTCACAAAAAGACACGCTTAAAAGACTGCTATTGTTCTGCTCCTTCCATGAACAATAGTAGTGCGAAACCTGCAGCTCCACAAAGAGTCAAACAGCTGTCAAATACAAGGAAAAAAATAAAGATCTTTGCCACTCATGTCCTTGTGCTGAAAATGATGGCAGAGTGAAATAAGCTGATGTAGGACGTGTGTGATTTGGCTTTGAAATGTGGAGCGGGATTGGACATTGTATCCACACAGTGCAGGGTAGAGATCTGATGCGCTGCGTTTCTACTGAGAAACAATAGAGACAGGGGGAAGACTAAAATGACACTCCAGCGCATTCTGCTTTCTCAGTCGAGTGTTTTAGACTGAGCGAGATAAAGGCTACACACTACTCTCTCTATTGTCTCTCTGAGAACGATCCAAATGTGTTCATTAAACACTTGCCAGCATGTCATTACCACTCGTGGGCTAAATTAAAGGCAAAATCATTAGCAAACTGCCGAAACAGATATGTTTAGTTTACTTGCTCATTAGCATGAAACTAATCACAAACAAATCACTCATCACTTCACTGTTTCCATATAAGAAGCAAATGATTGGTCAATTCATCTACATAATATGTATTTACCCCCCCCCCCAACCTAATTTGTTTTGCAATAAGACATTACATGAGCCGTTACATAAGGCAACAACTGACATAAAAATTTGGTTTAATAATTTCCATTTCTCACATCACTCTTTTTTTTCCTTCTCTTTTTGCTTCCCTTCTACCCTCCCCTTCCCCTCCCCGTCGCTCTGCACGGTCCTGATATGTTTTCAATTTGCCAGAGCTCTGGACTCTTCAGGAAGCCTATGCAGATTTGCCGCCGTGTATGCTGACAGTGGCAAACCTGGACGGCACCTCAGCACCTATCAGACTGCCTCCAGACCACTCATTAATGCCAGCTTGGCCAAATAATTTCTCACCATTTAAATGCCATTGATAATTCTTGCATATCGCTCCCCTCAATCCACTAGAATTAAATATGATCAACACCAGCACTGGGTAAATACGAATATTATTATTATCATTATTATAGCTACCATTAACATGGTTTATGCTGTAATTTAAATAACTAGCTGGAGAGAGGGGGTGTGCAGTCAGAGAGAGACAGACATATAGTGAGAGACAGACAAGGACAGAGACGGAAGGAGAGAGAGAGAGAGAGAGAGAGAGAGAGAGAGAGAGAGAGAGCATGCACAGGAGAGTGACAGGCAGGCAGCTAGAAGGGATTACTCTGATGGTCATTTGCATATCAAGAATTTTAAGCACAGAGGAAAAATATCAAACCCTCCAGCCAGCAAGGTCATTCTGAAGATAATATTTTCTTCATAATTTATTTTGCATATCATGCAGCAGGACACCGCTCCGCCCTATCTACTCATTCTGACACTTGAGCCTGGCCACCACCCATCATTCCATTTCATACGACTCCACCCTATAAATGGCATTACTACAAAAGATACAGCAGCAGTTAACCAAACTAATAAACCATCAGCAGCAGCACTGGCGATTAAAATTTCACCTTTTCAGAATTTGTACAGTTGATAGTAACGCCGCGTTTGCTCTTCGCTAGCGTTGTTACACAATATCAGGTCACACTTTACTTAGATAGTCCATCTGCTTAGTTCAGATTCAACAATTTAGCTGTTTAACGTCGTTTATAGATTATTTAACAGTTTATTTAGATAGTACATGTGACCATTCATGAACATGCCTACAGAATAATTTAACAGATTATCAGGATTATGGTCACAATCTTCAAGAACTTAATTTTAAAGATTAAATAGAGTAATTAAATATAATAGACTATATCTATTTAAATAGACTAATTAAATAGATTTATAATAGTTTGAATAATTGTATATATGTACAGTGTTGAACATTTATATAGCATAGATTAATGTTGCCAACTGTCTGTGGATTATCCGAATAAACTGTTACCCTATAACACAACATGGTATGTACAATATTCTTTAAAGCCATTGTTACTGCACTGATGGGAAAGAAACAGAAATAAATGTGGATGAACTGTGAAACAAACAGTAGATGGTGATCAGCTATACTGCTGTATTACAGAAAAGTCCTAACTGTAAGATCCTATCTTATCTGTTTAGTAACTATGACACCTGTAGTTAGGCTCTCATTCAAGGACAATAACTATTACAGAATAACAATTTCTATGTTTTTTTTTCTTATCTCAACTCCAGATAGGAAAAGAGGGTGACACAGCCACCTTAACACACCACAATCCTCTAATATTGTCCCAACATTAGGTGGTTTAACTTCTATTTTAGTTTTTTTTTTTATATAATGTTTTGGAAAAGGAAAGAACTTTATAATTATTTACATTCTAACTCAACAGATACATGCATCAAAGGCAAGCTTTTTATTCTAGTTCCTCAGTGCATTTTTGGCTTGCACCCCCCCCCCCCAACCCCACCCACACAGACTGTTCCCTTTCCCAAAAACCCAATGTGTTTCTACCTCAGTCTGACAGAAAACTTTCTTTATACCCTGTCATTGCTACTCCATCAGTAAGAGTAAGTTATATTATTTTATCTACCATTCAAACACATCAGATGTCTCCTGGTGATGACCCTGCAGCTCTCCGTCACCATCAGCTCTGCTGACAGTCGACCTTGACTCAATTGTGTACCATATAACTCCAGAATCACGTGGCACTTCCTTGTCTAGGATATCGTTCATGTTAAAGTCGACAGGCAGGAGAGAGGGCGGCGGTGAGAAATCCTCTGCAGCTAACAAAAGGCTCTCGCATTTTATATTTAGCTAGTTTGCTTAGCGTGTCAAGGAATTGAACGCTACCGGCCATTGTGTAAATCATTCAAGTACATCTACACACAGTATCTCCGACTTTCTGTTTGAATCAAATCAGAGCTCTGAAGCCATTGTATATGGACTTGAATGATTAAAATAATGTAAAAGCTAAATGAAATTATAGCCAGATTGTCTATAAACAGTTGTAACAGAAACGTCATATAATTTTAATTAGCTTCTACAAGGTTTTAATAATTAATCTGGCATGGAATGATTTAAAAAGAGGTTTTGCTTTACAATTTTGACAAGAGAAGCAGCTCCAGCTATTTCTAATTTGTAAGAATAAGAGCATTCTTTATAGCACAATATACAGTGCATTGCTTAAAATTATGGATGAAAGGAGAATATCGAAAACATACAAAAAAATATATGCAAACAAGAACAATTATGATAATATATATAATAACAGAAAATGTTAACACAGTACATCTAACCCTGCACTTTTATTACTGGATGACTTATTTGTTGCTCCTAAAATATAAAGTCCTTTTTTTTACTTAAAACACACTAAAAGCACAATCAACCTTTATTTACACGGTTAACCTATTTAAGATTCCCTTACTCAGATTGAGACTTGTCATCTCACACCTTGTCATCAGGTTCACAGATCAAAATTCACCCAGCAAGGCAACAGTTAAGGCAGGATTAAGACAGCCCCAGATTACTAATGAGTATAAGTGAAGTGAATAGTAGTGACTCACTGACACAGAGAATTTGACCTCTGCAGTTAACGCTTCTGTGCACACACACACACACACACACACACACACACACACACACACACACACACACACAAGTGAACGGACACATTATGGCATAATAAACCCACATGCCCGAAATAGTGGGCAACCCCATCCATGTCGCCAGGGGAGCAGTTGGGAGTTAGGTGCCTTGCTCAACAGCACTTCAGTCATGTCTTGTAGATGCAGGTATTGAACTGGGGACCTTATGATCACAAGACAGTGGTTTCTTAACCACAATGCCCATGTCTGTCCCTAATTTTTCAACAAATGTTATTAAACCCGCAGAAGAAATAAAAACACATTAGTCTTGTGTTGTGTTAGTATGATGTGTGTTTCCTTCAGGTTTTCTGGTTTTCTTTCGCCTTCAATGACATGTGGATTGATGACTCAAATTTTCTCTTAGGGGTGAATACGTGTGTGATGGTGTGTGTACATCTACCGAGTTAGGCTCCAGATTTAACACCATGTTTACCAGAACAAAGCCGTTACTAAAGATGACTGAACAACGGACAGAATGACTGAATATACAAACTGATGAACCACGGGCATCTTTATCAATTTGAAATAGAAACAACTGGCTATTAGTATAATACTACTGAAAGGCATCAGATAAGAAATGATAGAATGAAGCAGGGAAATGGGGGAAAGCACTAGACCTCTACTTAGCTGCTTTGCCTTTCAGGGCAACTTAAAGCACCAATCCAGCAGGAAGCGATGCCATGGCACAGGGCCGGGCTCTTTCTTACACATCTCTCAAAACCAGACCACATCTATGAGCGCTAACACAATTTGATAAAATTCCACATTTCTATCTGTCCCACTCTCTGAGGTATGTAAGAAAAAAGACTGACAGAGAACAAACCAACATACGTGTAAGCATGACTCCTGCTGCCACTCCGCTCCTGACATTCAAGGAAGCAGAAAAAAGACAAGAAGGAAGGACTGCATGCTTGCATGGGGAGGGGGGTGTTTGTAGTGATGGAGAGACTGGTGTTGTGGGGGGGTGGGGGGTGGGGACGATAAGAGAAAAATTCAGACCGGTCAAAGTTTCCCTTTTGCCAATCATGCTCCTGATAAAGGCAGCGTCTGCTCTAGTACTGATAGAAGGGCTATCTCTCTCCTTCTCCCCTTCTCTCCCTCTTCCACTCTCTAACCTCTCTCTCTGCAGTTAGTTTGCGAAGAAGAAGAAAAAAAGAAACCTATCAGACTCCAATCATCAGCATGGCCATCTAGTAGAAACCACACAGCAATTAATAATGCTCCAATTACTGTAACATTTAGGCTGGAACGCCATGATAATCAAAACATCCTTAACACAATGAATAGAAAATTACAAATATCCAATTCGGCAGCAAAATAGCTAAAAATATTGTGTGTGTGTGTGTGTGTTATTTTTATTGAAAATAAATCAGGACAAATTCATTTTTTTTTTTGTGAAGGTGGTCTAGATGCAACCATTACACTGATTTTAACAGATAAAGATTAACATTATACCTCTTCTTTATCACTTTTGCACTTTGTGTTGACCATAACACATCCTTATTAAATGTCCTAGACTTCACTGCCTTGTTGAAAAAGATCCACTGCTGAACTAATACCTGGTCAGCCATGATGTTATGGCTACATGGTAGTTAGATAGGTACTGGTAACTTATACATAGTAATACGAGGCTACATAGTAATATATTATACATAGTAATACAAGGCTTCCAGGTGTACATAATAAACATCACTATAGACATGTCAAATAAGTTACTATTTATGAATATGTTCTTCCTATCTGTGTTTTTGGACATTTCCTGACAAGACATGAAAACCAAGGAGAAACAATTTATACAGACACTGCTCTACTACCAGCATTTTTAGAGCATCTTACACATATTGAAAGCATACAAACAATATCTAATCCTGAGTGGGCCTCTGCTACACTTTTCCAAAGTGTACTGAAAAAAAAAAATGCTAAAGGAATAAGGGTTTTAAAATGCAGCAGCGAAATCTTCTATGCATTATGTGAAAATCTCAAATAGAGCCACTATATGACTGATATGGCAGAAGTCCATCGTGGTGATGGGGATCTTTAATCCATGAACATGTATTAGCCTAGGGCAGATATATTCAAACTCTGGCAATTGGAATGGGGGCTGCGGGTGAGGAGGTAAAATGGAAAATACAGAAAAAGGACTCCAATTTTCATGTGGTTCTGATCTATTGCATTTTATTAGCCAGTTAATAATAGGCAATAAAAGCCCTAAGCAAATAGGATGCTGCAGAATACGCTGCAGTAGTTTGAGTATTGACAGGTCTGTTTGTGTTAGGGCGGGGTGTGGGAGCAATATATGTCCTGTAGAGCAACAGAAATGGACTAGTCTTTTGTTTTTATAAGTTCAAAGGTCATAGATTTGAGCAGTTTTACACAGAGCTTCTCATAGTTGATCATAAGGTATGCTAAAACTTGACAGTTCAACCCACTGTTCAAATAATAAACATACTGAAAAGGAGTTATTACTTTACGACTCCCCAGGTATGACATCAGGGCGTTCAGGAGAGTGCACACAATGACTGCTGTACACAAGAGACTGTAGACTGTGACTCATTTATCATTCATTGGGCAATAAAAAACAGACAGGTCTAAGCAAACGAGTGGCGACACTGACCTGGGCCATTCCACCTTGGCTCCACTTCCTCCTCCTCCTCCTCCTCCTGCTCCTCCCGCTCCTCCTCTTCCATCTGCTGCTCTTCCTCATCACTAGCTTTCCAGCCTTTTTCATCTTCCTCGTCGATGTCTGGCGTGTCTGGAGACTCATGTGTTCTGGGTTCTGTTGAAAAACAAAGTTTTTAGCAAAGACTAAATGACTTTGTGTTAACGGTCAGTTTATTCTAAAGGGCATGTTCACCTCTACACAGAGATGCTCTGTGTCTGATCATCAAAGACGGTTTAAATAAAAGTCCTCATACACCAGTAACCCGATGCCTCCCCACACGCTCGGGTTCGTTTGACTTGCCAAGTGGAAAAAAAAAAAAAAACTTTCTTAAAGGTAATGTGTGTCTCCCTTTCATTAAGACAAATCCTTCATGTCATCACTGCCCATCTCTTAGTCATTGATGAAGGTGATTAGTGAGCTCCTCTGATCAAAACGATCACCTTACTGATAGGATTGACTGGGTCTCTCTTTGAGTCTACCCCACACACACTGAAGTATCACTGTACCAACTGTGAGACTAATGACACTTCCTGGGCACTGACAGAGGGCTGTCCTTCTCTTTTTCTTTATTCACTTCACTATCCTTTTTTGTTCCTCAAGCCCCCAACCCAATCACCCCGCCCTGAAATGAGCTTATCCGCATGCACAAAGGCCGCATTTACCCTCGCATTCCCACAGCGATAAAGCGGTGATAGCCACCGATCGATACCAGCCATAAACGTCAACCTGCGTGACTGCTATTATTAATGTAATAGTAGAGAGATTAGATCTGCATTGTCAAATAAATCTCTCTCAAACACACACACACACACACACACACACATTCGCCCAGAAACCCAGCTTACCTAGACCACTTTCATATACATGTGCAAACACACACTGTGCTTCACGTGCTTATGACTCTTCTCCCCCCCACCCCCCACCTCCCAATCCAAACAGTGCCATTATTTTCAGCTATAAATCACATTGAATGGCACATTGATTTTATCCGGCAGTGCTCAGCTGGGATAGTGGAGCTGGAGCCACAGTTATTGCATTTAATATTATCAACATTATCTCCCATATCATCAGAGCAGAGACGGCAGGTATCGGGAAAAGGGGGGGGGGGGCTTCACTGGCACCGGCTCTGCTCCTCAACCCACGTTGCTCTTTCCAACACACACACACACACACACACACACAACCCGAACCGCATACATACATCTGATAAGAGCAACTTCCTCTGTCACACCTGGAGGGCAAAGTCACCCAGCGAGCTTCAGTACAACTCCCCAGCCCCAATCCTCACTCATTTCTCATAAATCTGCTCTTTTTTAGTTACAGTTGAAAGAGTTCAGATATGCACAGTACAATAAGACAGTGTTAAGCTCTACTCAAAGGAGCCAATACGGCTCGAGCATGTACAGAATGCATGTATGGTGAGTGTGTGGCCACTTGGGCAACCCTCATATGTGTGTTATGCCTAGATTGAGTCTTATAAGACAGAAAGTCTTACAAGAGAATTGACATTTCTCTGTACTGTAAAAAGCCTGTTCACTCAGTTATCATGCAAATCTAAGAGCAGCTGCTGTTGGTGTCGATCAACGTTTATGTGAAAAACCTATTTTTGTGGAACACTTTCATGGATTTGTCAAAGGTGTTTGTAAGTTAAGCCCTAAACCAGTATAAACATATCCTTCCAGAGAGATAGGACTACATTAAGATGGTGGTTGTGTGTATATAATGTCACAATAGAAACTAGCTTATTTCAAACCTTCTGTGCAATCAGAGTTACGGATATTTAAAATGATTATTAATGGAAACTTAATGACTGCCCTTAGACTGAGAATGTGGCAAAGTGAGTTTGAAGAAATGCTTTAACCTCACATTGACCCCAACATGTGCTTTTTGGTTTGGTTTTATGACTTCTGTGCTGATACAAACAAAGACCCATCAACACCATCATGATTATCTCTGCAGCCATGGGACCACCCCAGAAATTCAGCCCAGACTATTCTTTTCCTGAGTTCTTCTGCCCTATGTACTACACAATCGATGTCATAGATATACAGTTAATATATGGTGTACAGGTTTTTTTGGGGGTTGGGGGGGTGTGTGTTGAGCAGCACTATGTATCCTGCGACTGGTTGAATGCATTTCTGAGGCGGTTATCAAGTGGTTATCGCCTGTGTCTTTCTCCCCCAGATGGTGGATAAGCGAGCTGGCCTTTATTAGCCAGTGCTGGCCTGATAAAGACCTGGTATTGATCGCAGGTTGAAAGAGCAGGTTCGTCAAACACGGGTGATTTACAGAAGCCTGATAATAGCAGCACCGGGCAACAGAGGAGCTCAAAAAGCGCGAGATAGAGAGAGATAGAGAATATGGTGACGTGGCCTTTTTTCCTTTTGAAGCTACAAGTATAAAACACAGATGCTCAAACAGATAATAGAAATATACAAAAGTTCGATTTAAAATAATCTTTTTTTTTAAATAAAAAATATAAAATAAATAAATAAATAAATAAGAGCATAGACATGCTCACACATGAGAATAATCTCTAATCTAGTGCTGATTAGCACCTGACAAAGTTTCCATGCATTTATCAGAAAGGGCCAACAAACAGACTCTTATCACTGCAACACAAAATTGCACAAAACCAGGAATTTTCCAGTTTAAAATGAGACGCAGCATTTTATCTATGAATGTATTGTCTGAATTAAGAACAGAACAGAATAGGAAGTGGACAGGAGCAGGAAGAAAACAGAGAGTATCTCATTTTTCCCAAATTATTTGTTGTACAGGAAATAAAACAGAACATATTGCTCACAAATTTCCATCTTACAAACCTTTAAAAAAAATTAAATATACTATATAACATAGTATATGTTCATACCTTTTATTGTAATTAAATAGAAATTCCTTCTACTGAAGTTTGCAATAACAAGAAAAACCAGATCATAGATAAAGTATAACACCAGGCAACAAACCACCTCTTATACACTTGAAAAAATGATGTACGAAATAAACTGTAGCCTCCACTGCTTACAATCTTAAATCGATCCCAGTCAGAGACACAGTTACTACATGGGCAGATTTAATGAGGCTGACAAGAGAGTAGATCAGATTACCGTCAGTTGCTATTTTTTTTTCATCACTACACAACTCAATCTGTGTGTGTGTGATGCAGAAAGCTAAGGCTTCAAAGCAAAGGATCATTGTTGCATTGAGACAATAAGAAAAAAATCATTTGACTTTACAAACAGTCTTATTACCTTCATTATAAAGAGGCGCAAAGGATGGACTGGACTCGTCACACTCCGCAGAGTCGTCCTGGTCCGAGGCCCCAGCCTCTTCCCCTGACAGACTGACATCATCCGGTGGATTGTCTTCTCCACCATCAAGATCCCCAATAGAGCCTAGAAACAGAGAGACAGAGAATGAGTGTAAAGAACATCTGAACACATTTGGCTTATGATTAGTTATTATATAATAAAAATTAAAGCAGAAATGCAACTATATTATTAATACATGTACATCATGTTAAAGCAAGTAGGCAGTGTACACACTATGAGATTTAAGTTACACAAATAGCTGGTTCTATTGATTATAAGGCACTGAGGACAAGCTATAAATATAAGATTATATTGCGACTCATTATAGGAGGAAAACCCTGATTATGTTCCACTCCTAATTCCCTTAAAGGTTTAATTGACTGGAAAATATGGCCGGTTATACACTCCAGCTAAATGGATGTATATGTTATAACAGTCTATTAGAAATGTTTAATTTAGTGTTTAAGACTCATCATTATAGTTAGCAATGATAAGACCTTTTTCTTAGCTTTAATTGACAGTATACGTGAAATAACAATCTAATAAATAATACAATGCAAAATTTACTTTTTCTTTATATAAATGTATATTTAAAAAAATATCCATAGGAGACGGCTTAATCTACCTAGAGAAGAACGTTTTATTCCATTATACAAATCACATTACACACCCTGACTGCATATTAATTCATCTGCAGCTCAGATCTAATAGACTGCGGATGGTGGAGAGCAGAAATCAGTCGATAAATATAAAAACTCCTCTGCATTAAGTGTGTATAAAGAGAAGTGTCTTAGAAAAATGTCTACATTTGACAGTGTTTGTCAATTAATTTTCATTGTGTCAAAAGAAGAGGGGATTGTTCACAGCTAAAGCCGTGACTGGAGGCATATATATTTACACTCCTCAAACAAAAAGGCCTATAATCTATACAAAGCACGCAACAATACCCATGAATAAAGAGCCTTGTAGAAAAAGGCAAAGGCAATTTTTCTAATTCTGTTAATTTCACTTCCAAAGCAATTAAAACGTGCTGGAGATAATGCTTCCAAACAATCGCTCCCTGACAAAGTGTTTCTGTCTTTGTAAATGAAACATCTTTAGGCTAATTCCGACTTCCACGCCTGCATGGTTCACTGTAATTTTAGATAAAATTAACATAGTTAGATTTGGACATTAATAATGAAGGGAGAAAAGGAGGAGAGGAAAAAGATCGATCCCATATGCAATATTTTTAGAACGCTGCCCAAGCCTTGGTCAATCTAATTTTCTATATCTGCGAAGACATTTTCATACAATTAATTTTCCTTTAATCATAATCGTACAAAAGAGCTTCTCTGTTAAAAAAAAAAGTCCAATTATATTTTGCGTTTAAATGTAAGTTTGAATTATGATTTTCTTTCTCATTAGCACGCCGGTTAAATCGCTGCATCACTGCTTTCACACATCAAATGGTGCAGAAAGTTTTTGCTCTCCTCCTTTTCTTTCTTTCATGAACAGACCAATCCATATCTCTTCAACAAGGCCAGGGAAGAGGATATTACTGCATGCATTCACCACCAAGTGTAATTTGTTTGTGGTCAATTAAAACCAAGGAGAATTGGTCCAAGGGACAAAAAGTGATATTCAGTCATCTCAAAGCAATTCCACCAGGGGTATTCATGTGCTGTTATCATTTCATGGGAAAATTACATGAATACTCCTGCATCACCAAATGGCCATGTGCACCACCAGTTATTGGAAGTAATAAATGATTCAAGAGTGTGTGCATGGAGAGTTATTTTTTCTGATAGACTGATTTTGTCCTCCATCATACTCGGAAGTTTGTAAAGCCTCAAAAGATATGACGTTATTTTTTTTTTAGATATTATAGACTTCTAATTAAATTTCTAAATTTCTAACAAAAACATTTCTAAATTTCTAACGAAATTTTGTGCTTACACTGCTATTTTCAGGTCTGTGGTTGGGCATTCCTAATTTCAAAACTTAGAATTCATAAATTTGTCACAGATGTCTAGTTGTCCAAAACTACAAAACCTGAAACAAACACCTCCATACTTTGGTTGGTCATTTTGTTTTTCTGCTTGTCTGTTTTTATAAGAAAATTATTATTTTTGGTTCATCTGGGAACAGAATTCTAAACTTCTACACCTCTTTCATGTAAGTGTCAGTTTGATGCCTGGTTACCCTTGCATAGCCTAGATAGCATCTACCATTAACAGAACGGGAGGGTAAACATCTGCATTTATGCAGAGGGCTCTAGGAAGGCTTTTCTCTACCTGTTAGATTTTATGGGAACATCCACTTCTAGGCACGATTGAAATTGTTTAAAATGCTGGGCTCGTAAATTATTAGTGTTAACTCATTGCTAATATACATTTCATGTGTGTATACATATACACATACACACACACACACACACACACACACACACACACACACA
>JAOVVF010000036.1:24326363-24342012 GCA_028565595.1 Duopalatinus emarginatus | reverse complement strand
ATATATATATATATATATACACACACATACATACATACATACACACACACACACACACACACACACACTTGTGCACACATATACATGTAAATCTTATATGTGTATACGATGGCTGAATTGGTAAGGATATAAGCTTTAGTCTGAATAACTGTGCATTTAGAGGTTAACAAAAGACAACTTGACTGTATGACTTCACATGCTGATCAGTATCTGCTGCTTTACACATTCACGATCTGGGGCAAAAGTTTTCCCAGCATTTGGACCTCCGATAAAGCTGGCATGATGCTGAATGTATAACATGGGGAGGAATGCAAAAACAGATAATGGTTGTACTGCAGTCTCACAAGCATGAACACACATACACATACCCGCAGAGGACTTTGAGTCCTAACTGCCACTCGAACAGACAGAACAAAGTGGCTTAGCTGATGAAGGCAGAGAAGATATCGCTTTATTAACTGGTCTCGTCCACATCAAACCTGTGTGCTTAACAGCAGCGATTAAATACTGAGACAACATATCAAACCTGAGACTGATTAAACACACACACACACACACACACACACACACACACACACACACACTAATCACCATATTACAGTCCACAAGCTGATGACTCCACTTGTATCAGGTAATTGGTGGAAGACATGGTGAGCGGAAGAGCAGTTTAGTGTAAAACGTGGTTAGTTAGATTAATCCTAGAACCATCCATGTAAGCAAAGCAAAACCAATAACATTTGAATCAGGAATCCTCTAATAAAATATCCTTAAACAAGACTGAAATGAAAGACTGACAAAATGAACAGGTGTAGTGGAGGTATTGATCACGGCAGAGCAAGGTTGAGAAAACATGCTGAAATGACTGATGAGCTGCTGGAGTTGCGGGACACAGACCTGGTCGGCCATGCCACGTGTCAGCAGAGTTGCAGATAAGCTGTGAGCCTCAGGAGTGGTGCACTTTAGCTTGTCAGTGGCTTAAGGCAGTGTGGAACAACCACAACACACTTTCAGCATATACAGTACACAGGTACAGTGTTCTGCTGATGCTGAGGCTTTGGCTGCAGATGACTATGACCATGATGTGGTGTTCATCAAATCTGCAATAAAACTTGATTCAGTCTTTATTTGTATCTGATATAGTATTAGTAACCGTCTTAACCAGCTCTGTTTAAATACAAGCCAAATGATTTTTATAGTGCATATGAATGAAATGAATGAATTAAGATTATAGGCTTGATTGTACAGACTACAAGGGGAATCCGACTTATGACAAGCAACTAAATACAATTTATCTGTTTATCAGTAATTTGTATATTTACTGACCATATACTAGCTACAGGTTACCATAGTAACAGTGAAGGTTGCCCCTATGTCATGTGAAGCAATGGATCTTAAATGTTAAAATAATATATAAGGAAATGACAAATATTAATAAAATCCTGAAATTCGTTATAATGGACCTGTTGCATATAACGTAACGGCAATATAGTCATGGGTTGTGTGTTATTTTTGGTGCTGCCTTCACCGCTAGCACTGTGATCATGTGAGATTCTGTATAATAATTTTTGTATAGTCTTTCATGAGGTGGCCTCCTATTTCGTTCAAGTCCCAAGTATGTGATAGAGCTTTATATTTGTCTGAGAATTAAGCCATTAAATTTTAGCTGTTACAGTTTTACATTGAGCTTGAATCAGATGTCATGTGATTTTGCCACAGCTAAAAGTATTTACTATGTAATGCCATCATTCAGAAAAAATATTTATAGCAAAGTCACATTATTTTAAAATGTAATTATAATGTGATTATAGCCACATTTCCCCCTCTGTATAACTCAAAGTTCACAACATGCAAATCAAAGAATACAAATCAAAATAAAGAGTGAGTGTAAAGTGTGTAAAAGTGTAGTCTGTGTAGTCCACTTATTTAAATCCCACAGACAAGTGCTGGATGTTTCTTATGATAAGGATATAATGCGTATTATATCTGACAAGTTATGGAGATATTCATATGCACAAGGTATTAGATCACTAAAAGGTCTTCAAAGAGCCCTGTGTGATTCTTACTGGGGATTGAACAGCAGGACGTCAAACAACAGCCCGAGCGCAGGACACCACAAAGAGGTAAGACATGTTTAAATCCATCTTTCAACTCCTTCATCACTTGTTCCTTCTATCTGTTCACCCTTTTCTGCCCTCTAATCCATGCATTTTATCAGCTTTTTCTTGCAAACACTCCTGTCTTTCTCTTCTGCTCCATCTCTCCGTTTTCCTCTTTCCCTCATTCACAGTATTTCTCTAACCCTCCCTCTTCCCTTCTCTCTCTCTCTCTCTCTCTCTCTCTCTCTCTCTCTCTCTGACTCGGAGCGTCATTCTTTGCGGATAGCTGCAAGCCGTTCGCGGTTATCGGCTGCTGCAGACTCTCTCTGCCGGTCTGATCTGTCTCCTCTTCATTAAGCAAATACGCCAATGTGGAAATGAAAACATAATAGCTATTTGATTTCCAGCGAGATATTTTGCATATTGGTTCGGAGCTGATAGTGGAATTTCATCAAGTTGGGTTTTTTTTTCACGCTTTAAAAACGACATGACTGAGCTGGGCAGCTTCAGCAGGATTTCTTTACATTGGTGGGGAGGAAAGTGAGGGGAAGAAGAAGAAGGGGAAAAAAACAGAAAAGCACCAGTCCCCCAGGAAGACTACTTAAACGATTAAATATCCCCAATTCTCCCTTTTTCTCTTTTTGATAACAGGGAAGGAAAATTTAAAGAATTCACAGTGCTTTAGGTTCACTATACTAATCAGAGATAGGGGGGAGAAAATTAACTCCTTAATGAGCAGGAGCCATCTTTCTGATAACAGCCCAGCCAGGAGAGATGATGGGATAGAAGACAGACTGAGAAGAGGAAAAGAAAAAAAAAAACAGATAATATTTTCACTTGCATAGAAGAAATCTGATTACCCCCACCCCCCCACTGTGGAAATTGTTCTTTGTGTGCGCAGAGGGCAGGTGAGATTGCAGGTAGTGATATCACATGGCTACAAGCTGGCCAGGACCGCTGGTGAGATGTATTGTCCTGCACTGGGGTATTTCTCACAGCCCTGAGAGAGAAAAACTATCCCTGGAAGCACAGATCAGCAGAAGTCTGCATGGCAATCCATCACTTCCCAGTCTGGGGGAAACATGTCTGAAGACTGCCTTTTTTCCATAAGATCAGAAAAACATACAAATCTGTAATAATCTGTCGCATAAAATGACTTTTTTTGAAAAGGTCTTCATAAACAACTAATGACTGAGTTATGACAAGAGTCACTGTTTAAAGCTTAACCCCACTGATCAGTTTATGGTTAGAAAAACAAGTAGAAGAGCTTATGTTTTAGGTATAATGCTGTTATACATTACTACATTTGAGCAGCACCTCAGACTTTTGAACACTTTTAACACAAGCCTTGTCATCATTTCCATAACAGAGCAGAGATGGTAAGTGGTTTCTTCCTCGTGTCATCTCAGGGAGTTTCTCCTTGCCACAGATGCCTCTGGCTTGCTCATTAAGGTTACATTTTATATAAATGTCTTTGTTTGTGTGTGTTTTGAAATTGGCTGAACTACATTCCATTACATTTCAATCTGCTACAACTCTAAAATACACTGCTGGCATGCATCTTGGTACGCAGTTGACAAGCCCTGAACTAGACCATGGACATGCAAATATGCCAATGTTAGAAGTCTATTATTCTCTCTCTACTCAACCCTCTATCAGTCAGAGCAGGGTTTTATTTCAGGCTTCAGAGCCCTTTTGCCCGGCTAATGTGCGAAGTGGTGGATGCTGAAACAGTTTACATCAACAACGATTCTGTAAAGCCGGTAAGCAAATCAGTATATATTTAGTATTCAAATCTGACTCGCATGTAATGCATAGATATTAATTAGCCCATGTTGCAGATGAGCGCACACTCTCATGACTGTGCTAAAAATGCATTTTAATTAAAATTGAGTTGATTTGCTGATTTGCAAAAAAGCCATGATACGGCAAAATCTATTTGATCTAATCCAGAACCATCCATACCTTCCTCTCGAAGGAAAATAAATGCAATTTACATCTATGAAGAATCCAGGTCAGTAAGTAGCTTGAAAAAGACATTTTTAATCAAACGCAGCAAATATGGAACAGGCCAGACATGTTCCCAGGCAGAATATGGATTATGGCACACCATTCAACCTCGTAAACTCTGCAGAAGTCATGGTCAGGTCAGCTCCAGTGCATCTTGCTTGGACAGTCCCCCCACCCCCTTTACAGCATAGAAAAGTACACGTCTTCTCGTCTCATGCATTTTAACTCCTCACAGCTATCTGTCCACAATTCTGTTGTATTTTCCGATGTGTAGGATTTCTGTGTTCTACAGCGGGTTGCATGGCATTCCAGAGTCCATACTGAGTGAATGTCAAAACCTCAAACTCAAACAACTACCTATAATTTGGCATGTCCTGTGTGTGCTGGCACACTGTCTTGTTGAAAGAGGTCAAACCTATCAGAATGAATGCAGGACATGAGCGGGTTTAACTCGTCATAAGGGAGGCACACAGTGTTCACTGGTCAGTGAAATTTGAGGATGTACCAGGGGTCTCATGGAATGCCAGCTAAATAAACGATACCCATACGATTATGGAGCCACAACCAATCTGTACCATTTTTTTTATAATCTGTACCAATTTATCTGGTACTTCAGAATATATTTTTGTACATTTTGTACTGAACATTTCATCTTCCCTTCCTTCTCTGCATTAAGTTTACTTTTGTAAACATGAAATAACTTTCGTTGATGAGTGAGATGAATGGCCAGCCTGGTTCAGAGCTGACAGGAAGGCTATGGTAATTCAAACACTAACAATCACTCTTTACAACCGGGGTGAGCAGAAAAGCATCTCAAAATGCATAGCATGTCAAACCTTTAAGTGAATGGGACAACCACGGAGGCCACAATGAGCTGTCAGCCAAGAAGTGAAGGCCACAGTATGTTCTGACTTAACAAAAGTGGACAGACTATTCCATTTCTTAATAAGAATAATAAGAGCGTGTAGGTATTGTGAGGTATCTAATAAAGTGGTCAGTGTGTATACATTACACAGGCTGGTGGAAACCTGTCATCAGTACTCAATAAGATCTATGTTAATTCCCTCTCTTACTTATGAAACGCCATGCCATGCAATTATCAGCGAGTGTACTGTGTGTTGTAGGAGTACGAAGGAGTTAAGCTTCAAACATCTGCGTCTCCCTCTGAATGGCCTTGCAGTCTGTTGGGAGACAGGGACAGGGGCTAAATGGGGTGGGGTCTGAGGGGCAGATAGTGAAGAATGAAATAAGTTTTTTGATTCAGCCACCCCTTAACCACCCCTTCCCCCAACCACCCCCACCCTTCAATGTGTATCTTGGGATGGTGGGAAAGTTGAAATCTGCTGCTATTTTCTATCATTTATCAGGCTGCTTATCGCCTGGCTCTTGTCTGCATGCCTGGCTTCCACAGCAGGGTCTTAGCTCAGGCTGCCTGGCAATTCAACTACCCACAAGTACATTCTGCTTAAAAAACAGACACTAGTGCAGTTAGGACGAGGGACAATCTTGTACATTCACTGGTATATAAAAAAATATAAGAACAGGATATCTTAGAATTTAAGAATGTGTGTCTTTTAAAATAATACAAAAAAGAAATTCATGCACAGAAAAACACACGGTTATTATGCAATCATTACTGGAAAATTATAGTTCAACTGGCTGAAGTCATATTTGGACATAGAAAGGCGGTAGATATGAGCTTCGGTCTATAAAGGAGGAGGGACAACAGCTCCCACCAGCTGCATCTATCTAAATTCTAATGAGCATCACACTAACAGCGTGGGGTTACTCTGAGGTCACAACCTATTCACATCAACACTTGAGAAGATTCATGGGCAACTGATTTCTGCTTTATTGATTTCTTCTCAGTTGACAAGCTCTAGGGAAAAGTCTGATTGGACTGATTTGACAGATCGGAAAATTTCCCCACAAAACATATTAATGGCATCAAATGCAGCAAGGCTTCATGCCACCACTTGTATCACAGTGTACTGCTGAAGGAGCTCTCAGAGACATTGTTGCATCTGTTATCAAACCGCCGACTTGACAGATATGAAATGTCCTTGGATAAGCTCGAGGCAACGTTCACACACATTCTTTCATACAGCATTGCTAACTTCATATGTTACAGAAGTGACATCAAATAGAGCAACGAAGATCTATACTTTAATATCTCGTGTATCACAAATGTCAAATCAGTTCCACCATGTGAAAAAAACATGATATAGATTTAGATTTAGTCACCTGTAATTATATCAAATGCTCCATTTACAGTACACACTAAAGTGCTAGACAAGACACAGGCTGGTGGTGGCTCCATAACGGTATGTGATTTGTTTACTGGCATTCCATGCGCCCCCTGGTATGTCTATAAACATCTCTGACAGGTGAACACTAGATGTATGTGGTGGCACATTGTCCCGTTGGAAGTGGCATGCAGGACATGTATGCATGTACACACAGAGACGTTATAGTTGGAGGAACACTCATTTGAGTTTGGGGTTTTGCCATTCTCACCTCAGTTACCAGATCTCAATGTTGTAGAACATATCTGGGATGCCATGCAACATGCTGTGAAACACAGACATCCATTAACCTTGGAATACAACAGAACTGTGGACCATTCTGCAGGAAGTATTGTGTTTATTGCCTACAGAATATTTCTGCGAACTTGTGGAGTCATGCCTCGTGAGGGACCCTACCAAGTATTAGACTGGTGTACCAGTTTTTCTTACCTGCATCTTTAGTTAAATATATATATATATATATATATATATATGACAGCCATAATGTATAGTTTTTAAGGACGTTGAAAGCCATAATGCATAGTTTTTAATGACGTTGAAAGCCATAATGTATAGTTTTTAAGGAAGTTGACAGTCATAATGTATAGTTTTTAAGGAAGTTGACAGTCATAATGTATAGTTTTAGAGAAGTTGACAGCCATAGATATAGATATCTGTGTGTGAGCGTGTATGTAAATAAGTGTGAGTTTAAGAGAAAGTTCAGTTTGAGTGAGCTGGAATGAACAGGGTTGGTTAAGCAGCGAGACTGAAATGCTCAGGGGAGGATGAGTGTGTTCTCCTGTGCATCTTCCCTCTGAGTGATACTGGGAGGATGCTGGAGGAGGAAAGAAAGATTGGGCTGGTATGCAGATGACAAGACTTTTATCCTTTTCTTTGTGATCTAACCGTCTAAAAGAAGAGCCAAGCTGCTTCTTCATTCCATCCAGGTGCTTCCAGCTCTTCTCATTTTACTACTTATTAGTGCATACACACACACACACACACACACACACACACACACACACACACACACACACCCACCATCATCCCCAGGGTTTGCTCATCTAAAGGTCTTTACTTACTTGTATACAAGTGTAGAGAGAATCCACACACACACACACACACACACACACACACACACAATTCCCAGTCGATGTTGAGTAAGCCATAGACTAAACAGCTGCATTAAGCAGAACATGTCACCCAGTGCACAACTAGGTCACATTCACACAACAAGGTGGCTGGAGGCCACTTCATTTCACACTGAGAGCAGTGTTTAGGCTAGCATCAGCCCAAGAACAGAACATTACAGCCCCTAACACACAGTCTATATACGGCTTTCACTGTGGGACGATGTCACATGAACATATATCCACCAGTAAATGCTGTTGTTTCAGAACAAAACTAGTTATGTGTCCCAGGTTCAACATGGCTCTAAATGCAATTATTAAATTTTAATGTAACAATGACAGTTAATGGTGTAAAGCAAGTTTATATGCTGTAAGTGTAATTATATGCTGAGTGAAGCAGTTATTTAACTATCCAGTCTTAAACTACACACACTGTGTAGTGCGTGTGTGTGTGTGTGTGTGTGTGTGTGTGTGTGTGTGTACAGTGAGAGGGAGGCAGAGTCATCTCTCTGGCCTGTGAAAACGGATGTGGTCCTTTATGACTCTCGTATAATTGTTATGACTTAATCACCATAAAAGCACATAAAAACACAGACAACACACACAGCTACTGCTCAGCAGCCAGCCCCAAGGAAAAGGTTACACACACACACAGACACACTCTCTCTCTCTTTCTTACACAATCGCACACTCTCCCTCTCTCTCTCTCTCTCTCTCTCCTCTCCTCTCCTCTCCTTTCCTTTCCTCTCTCTCACACACAAACATCAATCACAATTCACAAATGATGACGACAGAGGACCATTTCCACTTCAGTCTAAATCATCTTTATTTAATTAAATATTAAATAAATATGAGTGATTATTAATAATCCATTTACAATCAATTCTAATAAATAATAATATTCTAAACATATTCCAAATATTTTAAAGAAATAATCAGTTTATACTAAATTATAATCAGTAATAATCTTATTATGACTGCTATTGCTACTCATTTCAATCACTGCATTTACGGCTTTGAATATCTGAATCATTGCATCTATATGTTTGCATTATATTTATACATTAAATCATAAAATATATAAATTTATAATGACCACTTGTTAATGATTTTATGGTTTAATTGTATGCCGGTGGTTAAACTATATTCATATAGAGCTTGCTTTTCGGTAAACAATTTTAAGACATTGCAGTCACTTGTGTTTAATTCATTAAGAAAGCTATGATCATGATTATGAATTTGACTGTGTACCTGCTCCATTAAAACACATTCTTTTCCACTTAACTTTTCTTCTCCTGGTTTTTGTATTGTAAACCTGTATCTCTTCAAGAAGCCCTCTCCTTCCAAACTCCACACACGCCTCAGAACTGAACGGTGAAATCGAGTTTTACTAATATAATAAAACAAAACTTTTCTGTAACGAGCAGATCCACACTTTTTTCCTTCCCCCTCCTTATTACTATGTAAAGCATCCACAGTTTATGAAACTTGCTATATAAATTAAAATTTATATTATTATTATTATTATTACTATTACTATTATTATTATGATTATTGTTATTATTATTAGTATAAGACCCACCAAGCCATCTAAGTCTTGTTATTCAGTCTCTGAATCACACATCTTGTTATATATCAGCAATGTTGTAGACATTAAATATGTCACCACCACTTAAAAAAAAGAGCATTCTCAGTCTCAACAACAGTAACCCTCTACGTACATATCTACACTGCTGACGAGTCAAGTATAAAGAGGCGTGCATTTGTGTTTCAAAATAAAAGCCTGCAGCTGAGGAATGAACTTGGGAGCAAAGTATAAATCGGTCCTTAATAATACCTTAATAAATATTAAGCTGCAGTCTCCATTTTTAGATGTCAAAAGAACTTGGGCATCATATGTATGGTAAATATAAAATAGTTAAGTAGAGAACAGAAAACAAAACAGCTATGATCTTATATTGCAAAAGTACACTTTGTGCTAGAAATAAAAAAATCTGGGGGAGGTAAAAACCTGCTAAAATGATCAATTCTGCTTCTCCAGCACAAATAGTTCCAACAAATAAAATTTCATGATGATATAACAAACTGTGATAACGTTTGTCAATTATCATGATTATTATCCTAAATATTTAATACCAGTACACTACAAAAACCCTTTACAACTACTGAACTACTAAAACATTTCCATATCCCAACTAGCATATACTATATATATAGTAGCTTTATAGACACTCTCAGACAAGAATGAAAAAAAAGGTACAGTGAAAGAGACAGCAGGGAAAAAAGGGAAAACAGAAGAGGTAAGGAAAAGGGATAAACATGCAAACTGCAGTTGAAATGTTATCTATCACTCATGTCACATGAGCTCAACAACAACAAAAAAGCTGAAGATGGTGCGAGTGTGGCAGCGATAAGTGTTGAGCATGCAGAGAGGGGATGTAGGGCAGATAGAGGGGGCTTGTTAAATATAACCCACTGCGTGGCTGGCAGCAGGAAAGAGAGGGCGAATTTTTTAAGAGGCAGGGCATCAGTGGAGCCCGTAGTACTCTGATAACATGCATGTTCATAGACAGAGAGACAGAGAGAGAGAGAGAGAGAGAGAGAGAGAGAGAGAGAGAGAGAGAGAGAAAATAGACAGAGACAGACAGAGGGGGGGGGGGGCAAAGCAAGTGAGAGAGAAGAAGAAGGAACACAGCCAAGCAAAGATGCATGTGGAGATGCCGCTTACGGAAGGAAGTATCACCAGCACTCGAACGCAAAAGTCACTATGGGATTTCTGATGGGAAAAATGTGTTCTTTTCAGATGTGGAGCAGATAGAACGAGCACAGCCAAATGTCAAAGATGATAAATGGAGGAGCGCAAGGAAACACAAGCGCTCTTAAGATCCACACACAAATACATGGCTGTTTGCTTACACACACACACACATACACACACACACACACACACACACACACACACACAAACAATGGAAAATTCATTGCAGATTACAAAAAAAAATTTGACATATGTAATGCACAAATGGAGAAAGTCAGAGTTGTTCTGTATGTTCTCTACATTAGGTCTGCCAACTCACGTACACAAACACCTACCATTAATTAGCGGCGTTATCTACATAGCCCCACTAAATCTAATTACCACCGGTTTGTCATTACCATGAATAAAGGTGAGAGAGCATTAATGAGAAGTCATTGTAAAATACCAGTTGGCGAACTAGAGAAAAGATTCACTTCTGTCTAAGGTCAATGGTTGGGCTTAATGAGTTCCCCTACATGATGATTTAACAGAGTTACGACTGCCGTGTATAGAGCAAGGAAACACTTCAGGTACTCACACTACTCTACAGATTTATGTTCCTGTTTTCATTATGCTGGCACATCAAATATTATTTATTTACATAAATAAAAATGAAAGGATCATTAAACACGAACATTACTCAAATTAAGGATTTACATTCGTGTTTATTTCAAAATGATAAAACAGGAATTATGGGAATATTTGAGACGATGTTGAGGCCCATCTTGTCTGAAGATCTGTGTGGCAGGGTGAGGTGTGTGTGTGTGCGCGTGCGTGTGTGTATGACTGGAGATAATTTTAATATCGGGGCCGGTGTGGATTGCTGATAGTGTTTTAAGGCAGGGCCCAGTGGACTGAGAGCTGGTAGTACCTATCTGTAATTAGTAACCATTCGGTATTGCTGATAAGATAAACTCACCCTGACCTTTTCCATTTGGTTGTCATGGTAACGGGCCCTCTCCCCCCTCCTTGATATTATTTTAGTGATTAAATAGCAAATAACAGGGAGATGTGAGAAACTGATAGGGATGATTAATAATGGGGTTTGGTTGATGTGAATGTGTGTATGCGCAGGCGTGTGTGTGTGTATGCGTGCGAGCAAGAAAGACGGAGGAGGGGCCCCTCTGTGTCAGGGAGGGGAGGTGTGAATAGACTTGGCTTGGCTTTTTGCAGTGAATAATGGAAATTTAAGATGAGCTAAAAGGAAATAAAAGCAGGGGGTGAGAGCGATAGATGTCTTGCTCCTTTCCTTCTTTTTCCCTTAGACACACTTTTAAAGGAAAGAGAATATGAACGATATCCTGCTTTCCTTCTGCTAGCCCTTTGCCCATCATCACAAAATTCTCGCCGTTTACCTTACGGCCTTATCAGTCCAGTGGTTATTAATGATAAAGCCCCATTTAAGAAGCAGGAAAACATGCTCAGAATGCAAATACCCAACTTAATGTGAAAGTAGTAAATAATACAGTTAAGGAAGTTAAGGAAGTATGAATGAAACAAACACACAACAAAACCGCTGTGCTTCGGAAATGATATTGTACTAATGTTATGCTAATGTACTAGTTCCGTGTTTGCTGAGTCGTTATGAGTTGATTATGAAAACAATCAAAGCTAATTGTTCCTATTCTTTTTGAGACAATCAGTCAACACTAACCAAACATTGGGAATAAAACCTCAGAACTACACTTCTTTCAAAATAAATTGTTTAAATTATTTGATTATATATATTGATTGGAGGGATTGGGCGATGTTACGATACAATATCGGCATTGTGGAAAGTGTACACAATGCACTTTTCTGATATCCAGTGGTATCTTTTCATTGAACTTGTTACTGTTTTCATTTAGTCATTCCCTAAGCTGTTTATCCTACTATCCTTGGGTCAGGTCTACGCCAGCGCTCTTTAGGCAGAAGGCAAGAAAACACCCTGAACAGGTCACCATCATGGGGAGAACACGGACAGACAAATTCCCACGTACTTACACCCAGGGGCAATTTAGTGTCTGCAATTCACCTGACTGTAAGTGAGTGTGTGAGTGACTGAGTCAACCACTCATTCACTTACAGTGTTGCACACAGAAAAAATTTACCTCTGCATTTAACCCATCCATGTAGTGAAACACACTAGGGGGAACCAGGGGGCAAGCCCCTATCCACAGTGTCTGGTGAGCAGTTGGGGTTTGTGTCTTGCTCAAGGGCACTTCAGTTGTGTCACATTGATGTTTCACATTAATGTTTTAAAATAATTTAAATAATTACAGGACAGGAAGCAGGTTGATGTGATGCAATTTTTTTACTTAAATACTTACTTTAACAAATTAATTTTTTAAATGGTTAAATGTTGCAGTTTTTACTGATTTTACGCATTTTGTATAATTGTCTTATAAAAATACATTTTTAAATAAAAAAAAATTATAGCCATTAAAAAGTGTCAAACAGGATTTGTTAATAAACACAAATTATTTTTTTTAATATATATTTAAAAAAAAATAAAATAAATATTTGTAGCCATTAAATGTGTCGTCAGTGTTGGATTTTAAATACAAAACTACAGTACTGCTGGTGCACTGGGTAAACCTATAGATTATGATACACTTGTTTCCAGGAGGCCTCTCTGGGGAACCTCTGGAAGGGAATTTGCATAAAAAGGAAAGAGCGGAAAGGCATGCAAACGGCGCCCAGTTGACTGAAAGGTCAGTGTGGGCAAAGCCACAAGGATTTAAACAGCATTCCTGCACTTTCAGGGCAGCCGGATGTACAGCCCACCTGTAGCACAGTGACTCAGAATTCACTAATGTTAGCACTGTACATGTAATATATAGTAGTAGACAGCTTTCTAGCCATTTGAGCAAAGGAAAAAAAAAGTTAAGAATTGCTGTTAATACTAATTACATTATTAAAAGCATCAAACACCACAAGGTGTGCATTCCTTCCCCCAAATGGTTTCCATCAGGCCCTTATCTAGTGGACTGTGCGTCTCTGACAGCGCTCTCCTGACTGAAACCGTTGGCCAATCAAAGCTGTGGAATGTGGCTGCCATGAAGCATTCGGACAATCTGATGAAGGTTAGCTGTCCCAAGATATTTCTGCGATAGGTCTTTCCTCCATATCTGTGCAAAGAAATTCCTCGCCTTCTCTGAAAAGATAATGGATCCTGTACATCTGCGAGTCATTTTAAATTTGTCCGTGACGGACCTACACACATACCCTAATAAAGATAATCACTCACACGGGCAATTACCTTTTTCTGCACGCTCTCAAACAAAAATCTATAGCCTGGAGATATGTTAGAATGCTGCGACAAACACTCGGAAAGTCACATGACACCCACACACACACACACACACAATAAGTTCATACTATTGCCTGAGTAAGCAAATTAGCCACAGTCATGGCTGAGTAGGCAATAAGGCGACAGAAAAAAAAGATGATAATCTTTTATCGCTCGACTCAAATGGTTTTTATAGTCCCTATCAGTTCTCTGACAGTCCCACTTTTTTCTTTTTCATTATTTATTTATCTATCTATTTTTGTGTGAATTCAGCTAAAATACTTCTCAAGAGCTTAATGGCGCTATCGAGTGTTGAGATCTGCTGCCATATGCTGCCTGCCGCTTCAATTTGAGATATTCACAGTGCTGGTCCTAAAGAACCTCAGCATTATCAAACGTTTAACGAGACCGACACGGCCAATTATTGACAAATTATTCTTTTTAAAATGGTTCGGCTCTCTTGATGAGCTCGTGGCCCCCCCCAATCCCTTAAGACTAGAGACCGCTGTCTATCATATCCTAATAAATGCTCCAAAAAAAACATACTGGGATTACGTTTGGGTTAAATTAAACAGGTCTGACACATAAGTCGTTGTGATGACAGCATCAAACTGGAGGAGCATCATGCCAAAGTGATGCAAATCAATCTTTTATGCTAGGTAACAAAAATCTGCAAAACATAAAAAAACAGCTATTAGTCTAAAATGTGACCTCAGCATATAATATTCGACAAGAAATTGATGCGTTATCACTATTGGCACTGTGCACTTTTCAGAACAACTCTCTTATCAAATGCATCGTCATCAGGGGACTTTGAGGCATGACATGAAGCCTAATAGATTTGAGCAGCTGATAGGAGGCATGCTACATGCTAAGTGGTATACACAGGACAGATGAAGAAGTATGGCAAACATGCAAGGATTTGCATAAGTTGAACAGTTCCTGAACTGTGGCTACACAGTGTGAAGGTGAGGATGTGTGTAAAAGAACAGGGTTCTGACCTTGCGCTCGGTGGCCTGTATAACAGTACAGGTTCGTCTCCCACTCTGATTTGTTGCGCATATGTGTGTGTGTGTGTGTGTGTGTGTGTGTGTGTGTGTGTGTGTGCGGCCCCCTCCCTCTGAAGTGCCTGCAGAGTCCACATCCTCTCTAACGAGGGTGCAGTTTCTTAACATTCATCATCGCTGAACTCTGAAACTTTATCAGCTGCGGAGCACGGCGCCATGGCCCCGGCCCGGCTCGCTCTGGCTCTCAGATAGGGCCGATAACACACTGATAGATTACAGCAGATTGTTTTACTTCAGGGGACACTGCTGCCTCTAATACTAATACTCAGACAAGGCTCACCGCAGATAGAGGGAGGGGACGAGAGGCATAGAGTACAAAGAGGAAAGGGCAAAAGGAGCCAAGAGTGTGTGTAAGCGCATGTGTGTGTGTGTGTGTGTGTGGGTATGTAAAGGATATTCACAGGAGATTCTTATCATAATGGGCGCTAGTAGTCTGACCGGTTTAATATGACAGCTTTCCCAGCGATTATATAAATATTTCTTTAGTCCACCATCTGACTTAATAATATGACGGAACCTCGAACTAGAACATAATGCTTTGGGGTTGAGCTCATAAATCTCACCACAAAAAAAACGTCCTAAATTAAGAATGGGCATATTTGGGATATTTAATCTTGATCCAAACAGGGAAACTGAAAGCAGAGAGTATTATAAATTCAAATGAGATAGACAGAGGCACAAAAGTGAAATTATGAACATGCAGGATGAATGTGCCGCTACAATCTAATGAATCCTCCATTACATACAGCGCGTTTACAATGTGCGTACATTAATTTCGTACTAACAGTGGGGCTTTCTCTGAATTAAAAGAGATAACACAAGAAATGGGGGGCACATAATGAAGATATTGTGGCTGCATTCATGTGTGTTGTATAAATGCACACACACACACACACACACACACACACACAGACAGACACACAGACAGACACACACACACACACACACACACACACACACACACACACACACACACACACACACACACACACA
>JAOVVF010000036.1:24308769-24324678 GCA_028565595.1 Duopalatinus emarginatus | reverse complement strand
ATATATTTATATAAAATGCTGGTCTAACACAGGAGACCATGGAGGAGAAAACAGTTAACAATCCAATCACTCAACCTCGAAGAGAGAAAGAAGAAAAAGGTGCACATGGATTTCACCCTGCTGCACTCAACCCTAAAAATAAAGAGCTGGTGAACAATTACCACAGAAAGACCAAGCCGCTCCATATATTCTTCTTAATTTTCACGTCAACATTTTATCAGCGGGCCCCATGAATAATCCGTGCGGTAATTTCTTTCTTTCTCCCTTTTTGTTCCTGGCATTTTGGTGGACCGAGATAAGGAGTAAAAAACAACAGAAGGGCTAGGAGAGTAAAAAAGAGATAGATAACATTGATATCAACTCCTACACAACACAGTCATTCCCTTATCTGGGCTTTTTATCATGCTTTCAGTTTTTTTTTTTTTCGCCTCCACTCCCTGTTCTTTGTGGCCTAACTGAAAAAGGTCTACTGCCCTTAAAAATAAAGTCAAGCTTTTGGTCTGAAATTTGCGTTTTAGGTAGATGTGGTTTGTGGGTCTAACGTGGATGAAAAGGGGAACAAAGACATAATGTAAAAACAGAAAACACGCACAGACACACACTTTCCCACTGAAAGAAAACCATGTATCAAACAAGAAAGAATTTACAGGGGGGAAAAAAGGAATTCATGCACAAACTTATCTTTTCTGTCTCACACTCATATGGCCCCAGAGAGAGAAAAAAGGTGCTCTCTAATCTATCAAGGTCAGTTACACTGCCCTGAACAAATAGCGCGTTGTTCCAGCAGGCAGCTCTCTATGTAAGCAGAGAAGTGACACACAGTCAGACAGACAGGCAGATAGACAGACAGATAGACAGTCAGGCCATAAAACTGACAGAGACATGGAATTCCTCTGTTATAGGCAAGTCGAAAGGCGGCTGCCAAAGTTACGGGGTCATGCCACTGTTTTTTTTTTTTTTTTCTTAGCTCAGGACACGAGGAAATGACAGATAGCACAAGTCACACGACTCAACTCATAAAACACATGATATAGCGAGAGCTACTAAAGGAAGCCCCTGATAGCACTGCTGACATCAATGCAGTGATCCAGGAAGGTGAAGCACAGACGGAAAATCTCCACTGCAGGAAGTTTACGGTGGAGAGGAAAGAGAAAGCGAGGACACTGAGAGACGAACATACGGCAACAGAGAAGGCAGGCTTTAGTGTAAACAGGGCGGCTTCATCGGAGAGATCATTGCGGTATCTTAGTGGAGCGATCAGCGATTAAAAAGCACCCTGGAAAAGTGTGTAACTGTAGATGGGAGGTCATCAGTGCTCTGATAGGGCTACCCATAGGCTGTACTGCTTTCTTCAGTCGTTGTAGGAACCCAGAAGGCAATGTCTCTGCTTCAACCTAGTCACCTCTGCTTAAATATTCTTCAGTCTGAAATTGAAATGAACCAGTCGGGGGTAAGCGCTGGGGGTGGGGTGGGGTGGGGTGTCTGTGTTTATGCACAAACGTGTTTATGCAGATAAAGTGATAGCACTTTGTTGTGTATTAGTCGACATGATTCCAAATGTAATAGTCCCCGAGAGGCAATTGAATGGAGTCGTTCTACCCCGACTCACCTCAAGCGTTCACAAAGCCCTTACAAACTTTCTTATTAACGGGTCCATATCCCGATCTCACTCAAATTCCCTCGCTTGCTATTGCCATTCCCTCTCAAACAAACCTACAAGAAAGAGAAATTAACAGAGGAGAGATTTTTCCTCCCTGTCCCCCTTGCCTCTTCTCCCACCCTTTCTCGATAGTGGAACAGGGAGTAAGGGGAGGGGGGGGGGGACAACAGAGCGAGAGAGAGAGAGAGAGAAAGAGAGAGACAGAGAGAGAGAGAGAAAAAAAAACATAATTTATCTATGTATTATCAAGAAAGGCAGACACTTTAATCAGTCAGCTATGAAGTCAGTATTTCCATTCTTATCTGTCGCAGGAGTGGAAATGGAGAGCAGATAGTGCGCTGGGAGCCCATCGGTGGGCAGGAATGATAATGGGGGAGAGAGGGCTGGCTATTGGACCGCTGTGTCAGCTCTATCTGCACCCATTATCAAGAGCCTTATCAGCGCTGCCATCAGCCAAGCTGTAATGGGGCCAGTTCAACTTTCCACATTATCATACGCCAAGACCTGCTTCAGTGAGGCTAGAGGTCTGACTGGAGACAGAGGGATAGAGGGTGGAGAGGGAAAAAGTGGGCCAGAGATACGCAAAACATGGGGTCGGCAAAGAGGTGTTTGGGAGCATGAGAGAGGAATGGGGGAAAGAGAGAGATATAGTCTGAGATAGAAAGGTAGGACAGCGGAGCAATGAATACGAGGACAGACAAATAGCGGAAGAGTAGAGACGGGTACTGAAAAAGAGATGAAGTCAAATAGGACAGGAGTCAGGTTTGTAGCGCAAAAGTCGGAGGAGTGTCCACAATTTATTATTCCAAGACCAAAAGGGTCAAAAAGGGCAAAGTCTACGCCAAATAAAAACACCGCCATCAATATTCCAACAGTTATCCAGAGCGATAATCTAATCATTAGCATCTTTAATCTGTACGCACTCTTTCTGTTTGTGATTTAATCTTTTAATTGATAAGAAAATGACAGGTGACCTTTGGTCAGCAGTGATATTTGACTTATTTGGAGAACCTGAAGTAGGCCAGCATGTATTGCACAATAATGTATACTAATTGTAGATTAGTTTTATAGAAAACTAAAATATTCAAATGCAAGAGACTCAAGAATCAGTGTTAGCGATGGAGAGAATTAATAATAAATTAACTACTTCTAAGCTTTGAATGACTTCTTTTCAGTGTGTGTGTGTGTGTGCTCTAAGCACTACCTTAAATTATAGGTCATCTTGATTTCCTATGAACAATTTTCATGTGGGTGAAGATCCTGCGCTCTGGTCATGTGAAAATGATGTGTGCAGAGGAAACATTTTATACTACAGATCCTATCAGCTGGTGTTGGCAAAATATGCATTTATACATGCCTATTATTGATATTTTAATCAACAGGCACAGTTGGGACTGACAGGGAAACATACTAGCTTACTGTAAATATTTAATGGGTGGTTAATAATTCCAGTGATCCGTATTGCATTTTATTATTCATTTCTTATTTCGAATGTTTCATAATGCAATGTTATACAAGTGGAAATTAATGCTATTCATCAGCAGAATCTAGTGGATCAACTGATGCTACTTTTAACTTTTGCCCAAGAATTAAGCTTATTATTTGTGCTATTTCTTTGTAGAAAGTTAATGCTTTCACACAGCCAAGAGAAATTAGACAGAAATTGAGTTCTGACTCCTACATATGTGGACGACTCCTTATTTAGTTGGTGACCTTTCAGTGGTAAGCTTTAGCTTGTGTGTCACAAACTAAGGCTTGGAAAAGAATCATACTAATAATACCACAACTTGTGGTTTGTATAGTCAAGCACTTTTAAGATGGCCAGGCAATAAATCAAACTAAATGAGATGTAAGAATGAGATAGTCAGGTTGTGGTGATTGTTATTTTCTTTCCCATAAGCCATTATAGGACAATTACTAGAATAGCAATGCCGCTATCTCACTGTGATATAGACACCTTTATCATCATCATCATCATCATCATCATCATCATCAACATCTTTACATCATCTGAATAAGACTGTGACTTCACCTCTTTTTTTACACAGACATAAACCATCCTATTTTAGAGGCTATCACAGTCAGGCTATCAGTAACACATTGCTCATATGGTTTACACAAGAGCTAATCACAACCAAAGCTGAGATCACTCTTAACCCCACAACAATGGCATGTACTGACTCACTCGACACACATCTAAGCCCAAGGTTGGAGTGACAGAGAGAGGTGGGCAGCCACTCTTTGGCTCGATCAAGTGCAGTGTGTGAGAGCAGAAAGAGGAGACATTCTAGTCTAGACCACCTCTGTTAAGGGGAGCTCCCTGGAGGCAGTCTAACCTCTCCTCTTTCTCAGGCCTTTATCCCAGTTGCCCTGCTGTGCTTATCTTGCCTTTTTTCGCTTCCTCTATACCCAGTCCAGAGCTCTCTGCCCACCAGAGCACCCCGCCAGGCCCACTTCAATCAAAGCCCAAGTGTAAAGACAAAAACAAATACACAAGTGTCCAGAAAGACCTCCGGGGTTTTACATGATTTTGTTGAGGTGATTGACAGAAGAATCACCTTATCTCATTTCTCAGAGTTGTGTTTGTAAAGTTGTGTGTAAATGCTTTCTGTAGGCCAGACTAAAACAAACAATTACTGGCAAAAGTTTCCTTTAAACCCACATGCATATAAACACCTTCCACTCACTCACTTTCACTCATTATCTAAGCCAATTATCCTACTGCTGGGTTATGGGAGGGTGCTGGAGTTTATCCCAGTGCTCATTGGGTGAAAGGCAGAGAAACACTCTGGACAGGTCGCCAGTCTATCACACACATTCTCTCTTTCCTTCTCTCTCTCACACACACACACACACACACACACACACACACACACACACACTTACACCGAAGGGCAATTTAGTATCACCCATTTAAATCTTTGGACTGCAGGAGGAAACCAGAGCTCCCAGAGGAAACCCACACAAACCCAGGGATAACATGTAAACTAAACGACACCCTGCTTGCTGTGAGGTGATGCCTATTTCACCAACCCAATATCCTTCAATTACACATAAATTACAAAGCATGTTCATGGCAGAGCTCTTTTACATTTAGCCTGAACAGTGCAAGAGTGTCTCCTAAGCATAGCATGCACTAAATTTTCCAATAATGCAACTCGGCCAAAGCAGTGTATCAGCTGTCACAGGGACAGAGAAACTCCTCCTCCTGTTATAGGGCGCCATTTCTTTGGTTACAATTGTTTTAGATCCCATGCTTTCAGTCAGTCAGCGTGGGTGATTTAAAATCATGTAGTGATTTAACCTTGCTAGTGCAATCCCTATATACATTTGCATAAATTCAAGGCAGTTACATGACATGAAGCCAGTCAATCAAGGTTTACTGTAGTGATCATACTTACTTAAACCTACAGACACCGGAGCTCTCGTAAGGTACAACTGTAAATAAATATATTTGTATTCAGCTTGATATTTGTAACACACAACATGAGCACTCTGAAAAGGTAACACACCTCCACTGATGTAGCCCTGGTGATACAGTAAACCTGGCTAGCACTCTTGACTGAGTTTTACAGCTGTGATCTCCGGCTATAAAAGCAGGTCATTGGACCTGTTTGTCCACAGAAGGCCTTTTTACACCCTGGAATGGAGAGCTGAGCACAGTAGGAGAAAATGGCCTCTTATCGCATGTGCTAGGGGGCCTGTCATAACAGTGCCACACCATCCATGAACTGACTACACACACACACACATAAACCTTTAACCACATGGCCTTCACACTCTACCTGTAATGAACCAGAGCTCCCCCAATTATGTGTTAATATCCAATGTCCTGCCAACAGAAGTAAACAACCAACAGTAAATTTTATTGTTTAATTATAAGAATAAAGCACCGCTTTAAAGAACAGACTCACAATTTTGAGGAAATGCGACATAAGATGATAATATCCATTCAAACACTCGCACCCACAAACCATCCTGACCGCCTGTCCTTCTATGTGTGGACTGAATCTCCACTTGCCAATTAAAGCACAGCAAATAAAAGAACATAACATCAATCCAAGCATGGAAATCAGCCAATCTAGTCAACTGTGTTAACCATGATCTCATCAAACATGGCTCCTCCACATGCACACATTATCATATCTCCATTCTCCATAAAGACTAGCCGATTAACTCCAACCAACCCCCGTTATAATCAGCACATTAAATCAACTCCATTAGCCAGCGTTCATCAAAACAGATCCCTCCTGCTATGGAAACTCTGATCCAAACAGTACACTATCTGCACTAATCAAAAACACCACGCAAAATCTCTCTGCTCCATGTGATAGGGGCAGCTCACAATTATGCTTACTGTCCCTGTTTGTTGGTTTTGTTTCCCCATGCTTAAAACATGCAAAGGGGCCTATAAGCGCCTTAGCGGTGCATCAATATTTCATGCCCAACCACTCACGCAACATCGCTTGCATTACAAATTAAGCTGAGCGTTTCAGTCTCTCTTTCTACTGAATATGAGTATACTGTCTAGGGTCACATCCAGCCAATTGGTAGTGAACACATTCACTAAACTCACACGACAGTCTGATTGACATCACTTACCCAGTATGTTTTGCATGAATATTACTAAAGTCATTTCAAAATCATTTCAAATACAAGTAAAGCCGATAGCCATGTGTGCATTGGGAAAGTTTATATGTGATCGCTTTTGTAAATATTACTATTTAATTCTACTGTGTATTTATATAAAACCTTGGGGGAAAACACTGGGGCTATTTATAGACATTAAATTATTCTTATTTGTTCCTAAGGGAAGGCCACCAAACTGCCACCCTTTGCTCTTAGACAAAAATAAATAAATTAAATAAAAAATAACAATAAAAAAAATTAAAACACCAGCATTAACTAAGCTATCAAAGAGGAATAGCGTTTGTATATTTTTTTATAAACAATTCAGTGTGTAAAAGAGCAGGAAGAAGCAATAACTCTTAACACCAGCACACAGCTACACTTCTGCCACCAGGCCAACATCCGGCCACTTCCTAAGTAGTAAATATGAATCCACAGGCAGTTTAATGTGGCCGCTCGGTCAAGGCATACAAAGAAAGGACACAGCCAATCATCACAGAGAGCCAGTCAGCTCACCCAATCAAAACAAGGCAGCAAATCTTCACACTCAATATACAGATCAAATAGACATTAATCACTGTCAGTTCAAGTAAAAAAAAATACAGTGGAAATAAAATTAAATACTCATTTATATTTACTGGAATAAAAACAGCTTCAATCGATACTACAGAGTGAGTGATTAAATGATTCTGACAACAAACTTGGATGTTTTTTTTCATCTTAAAGGTGATTCATTGAGACGATTCAAATCTCTTTCCTATTAGGACCACAAAGTACAATGCAATGTAATGTGACTCAAGACAACCGGTCCTAATTTTTGCCACTTTTATAAATATTTATTCCACAGCCGTCATGCTATAGTATGAACGGTGCTGTAAAGGCCATGTGCAGCAGTGTAGGAAGCCTGCACATGCAACAGATCACTAAACAGTTGAAAGATAAAAAAAAGGATGATTGTTATCTATCAAAAAAAACCTTCAAGTGAAAAATAACACAACCGACATTATTAGAAATCGGTTTCTTACTTCCACCTTGCCTACAAGCTTAGAAGTTAATTAATTAAATGTCAGACAAACACATTTCTGGTGCTGATTAAGGGACTTATAGCACATGTATATGCTTTTTAGACCTTGTTTTTTCACACTTGGTTTAAATCATGACAGATCTAACAACCTTATATCACACAGTATCTAATAAGGAATTAGCATCAGAGCCACAAATTTGCTGACACCATGTTTTCCTTTACTTTTTTTTTTTTACTTCTATAAAGTTTCTACTAAAACGCTCTTCACCGATAATCATCAAGGAACAAAAAAATTCCCCGCATCTCAATGCTATCTTATACAGGATCTACTGTGAGTAATATGTGGAATTAGTTTTAATTAAATTAATCGACTATGATGGTTGTTAGGAGAAAAACATGGGGGCGGGGAAAAGGGAGGAGGGTGGGAGAGGGAAGGGAGAAGGAAGGGGAGAAATGCATTCACACCTATCATCTAATTATACAACAACATTAATCACATTAGGGCTGGAACTGATTGCCAGGGTCCAGCGCCCTGCTTCTGCTACGTGTCGCTTTGTTATTGCAGCAGAGTCTTAACTCCTGCCTGCTCTGGCCTGATAACAACTCTTATCGCACTTGGCAATCTCTATCTGCGCCAGAGATCAGGCCCCAGGGCTTATCAAAAGTTCACATCGAGCTAAAAGCAGAACAAAGAAGGGGGAAAAAACACACACATAGCCTCATGCAAAAGCCACCAAAGAGCTATGCTGTGAGTATGTGTACGTGCACGTATGTGCACGTGAGTTAATGCCCATGTGAAAGTGTCTAAATGTGTGATTGTGCACGCACACGTTGCTGCTTTTATCGGTGTGTGTTTGTGATTAAAAGATCGTGTTTTCTTTCATTCAGCATAATGTTTTTAGCAGGATATTAGATTAACCCTTGTGTCAAGTGACCCCATGAAGCTGAACCTGACAGCACTTTTCAGCAAAAACAGGAACTGAAGATACAATCGCATGTCCATGGTTTCAAAAGAGTGACTCGATCAGCATCAACGGAAAGGTGGTCACTTGAACGAGTGCCATGTCCGACCATCGGGTGGTCACCGCTCGACTCAAACACGCTCAGGCAACTGACGTCAATGCATAATGCATGCTGCTTGAATAATGTCACCCTGTGCAGAGAGCCTGCTTATCTCTCCGCCATCTCTGCACTCATATCTCAGCACCCATCTGCACGGCTGCCTTATCAGCGCTCACAATCTCAGTGTGGGAGGTGCTTTAAAACCCAGAATACATCCATCTATCATTTCTGGATTCCTGCCTCTCTCCCCTACTGCTTATCAGGTCTGCAATCCTATTCTGCTCTTATCTGCTCCTCTCTCGCTCTCTCCCTCTCTCTCTCTTTTTTTAAACTTATCTTCAGATACACCCAGCCAGTCCCAAACAACAACACTAACATGACAAAGATGAGAAAGCGGCAGCCCAATGTAATTAAAATGCCAATTCCAGCTCAACAATCGCTTCCATCTGTCTCACGCTGGCACTATCGGTGCAGAGATCGCCGCCTCGCCTATCTCGTCTCCCATCTCAACTGTCAAAATAACAAGGCCTGGGATCCTACTGGGCTGCACGCTAATCTCCACATCGGGGAGGGATGGGTAATCTATTGGAGCAATCTTCACCATTGGGAGGATGACGCACAAAAGACGCACAAATATTTCCTCTAACTTCCACCGTTCGAGATACTTTAGCTGGAGGCTCGCATAGCAAAATCGCCCTAGGAGGAAAGTCAGAACCAGATGTTTTGCAATTTGATTTGTGAAGACTGTTGTGATGGCGTGATTGAAGTGCATGATCATAAACAGGTATCAAAGATGCTCAGAAGCTCCGAATGTTTTGTTTAGACATTGCTGTTTGCTGTGACTGCCAACATCTCACCTACTATCAGGAAAACAGATAGGGCTGCCTTATCCAATCTACCTCCAACCTCACTTCACAGCTGTCTAACAATGTTATGAGTAAAACAATGAAGCAGAGCTGCAATTATCTTCAAGGTGAGGAAAAGTAAATAGAGGAAGGATCATTCTGGGACATGATTCTTTATCTGATTCAGTGTATACCAACTACATATCTTGACATATAAATCGATCATGTTTTCATGGTTTATTTAAACCCTAAAACTTTTTTTTTAAGTGTATTATTTGTTAATGGCACAGGCCACTTTTATTAAATAGTCATATGTTTTAAAAGTAGACAGCTTTATACTGAATTAGATGTAAACATCTCAATCAAGCACAGATCATACAGGCTATTGGCATGACTGCCCAGAAACGCTGCTTCACAGTTGCTTAAGCACGCTGCGCTACCGCCCTTTACGCTCACTGGTATATGCTAATGGTGCCTTATCAGGACATTTTTCTTTCCTTTTCAAAAGTCACTTTTCTGCCTTTGACTCGCATTAATATTTATTTTTGAGTGGGCCCTTTCAAACTCAACCTCCAAGATATTGCTACCGTGCTTATCGCGCAGAAGGCATCTCTTCTGGACGAAGAACTGAAACAGCATCTGGCACCAAAGCAAAAACACTTTTCAGCACTGCTTTAGAGAGAGAGTGACACACTCAGAATGAGAGAGAGAGAGAGAGAGAGAGAGAGAGAGAGAGAGAGAGAGAGAGAGAGAGAGAGGGGGGGGGCAGGGTGGTGCTGTGGCACTAAGTTTTATTTTTATAGCATAATTGTATCAACTTGAAAGATCAGAGAATTGTGATAACCCTCTGTGTATTTATAAACAGGAAGGACTTGTCAGCCGCAAGCCAATCAACTGTACACTTCTGGAGGGAAAGAGCTTCTTTGAGCGTTCTCTATGGGACGTTTAAATCATCTCCAACAGGGATCTACATGGAACCCTGTCTGATAAGGACAGGACCCTGGGATTGAGCGTTCTACAGAAAACCCACACACAACATCTGAAGAACCTTTTAAGGGTTCTGTTGGATATATGTTTGCAGAAAGTAAGGATGCATAAAGAGGTGTGCTTATAAATGGTGTCTGAGCATTTATAGAGTTAAGAGGAGGAGGAGGGGAAATGAAAAAAGATCCAATGGTAATCCACTATCAGCCAGAAAGATCAGCTGCTTATCTGCCATCAAACGGTCCATCTGTGGGAAGAGAAGTGAAAAAGCCTGGAGGGGGGGATGGAGGGAGGGTTGCACCGCCAGTCAGACAGAAAACAAATGAAAAAAGACCCAGTCTTAATCCTTATCTCGCCTGAGATCGGATCGCTGCTTATCTCGAGTCGCATCGGCTTTTTTTTTTTCACAGAACAGTGACGCTTCCACTGGAGATTTAACTAAAACAGGAAACCACGCTTTTACACTGCAGCCGGAGACACAGCATTATCACGTCCACAAGTGTGCGCGCGCTCAGTGTTTTGTCCACAACGCTGATCGGAACTAGTTAAAGTGGAAATCAGATGGCAACGTGTGCTATCTCGAAGTGTTTTCTTTTCTTCTCATGTTGTACTCTACGGTTCATTTCTAGTGTCATGTCCTATCTGACGTCGCTACACGGCCCCGTTCTGCTCACCTACCTCTTTTTCACGTATCGGTGTGTGTGTGTGTGTGTGTGTATGTGTGTGTGTGTGTGTGTAAGAGAGAGAGAGAGAAAGAGAGAGTGTGTGTGTTGTTTTTATGCTAAGTAGTGCGTAAGGAAATAAACTCCAACTCGCTCTCGGCTTTACACACGCAGAGTTAGAAGTTACTGAACTACAGCATAAATATTATGATCCTGTTTATATTACAGACCCGGCTGATTTAGTGAGCATATTAATAGCTTGTTAATGAGTCAGGTGTGTTGAACCAGGATAAACACACAAGGTGAACTACTGGATCACGTCTCTGGAACACGGGTAGTTTCCTAGAAACGTTAATGCGCTACGGAAACCATGCGCTCTACTCTAACCACGAACACACACACATACACCATTAATCCACTTTTTAATAAGACTCTTATTATTATAAGGGTGTGTATGTTTTATCCGTCTGAGACTGATTGAAACTTTTGAGCTTACGTTTGATCTGACGGGGCTTACTCTGCTTCCTTCGGGACATGGCTCTTCCCCGGAGTCGAAGTGGTGATCGGCTTCTTGGAGAACTAGCAGCACTGGGACACGGCTCGCCCTGCGTCCGGATACACCCGCATGACCCGCACCTGAAGCTTCTCAGCCGCGAGAGTGAGCTACCTGTGGCCGTGGGAGCGCTGGCTCGCTTCTCGACGTCTGCCCGAGACGAGCGCTCTCTGATTGAATTCAGTCTCCGTTTTCAGCGTCAACGTGATATTTCTACTGCAATCACAAACGGACTGTTAAATATGTCGCTGCTGGAAAATAACAAAACAGAGCCTTTAATATCTACGTGTTAAAATCAACTCAGTCGCCGCGCTTCCAAGTGAGCATTTCTTAATGGGGATACAGCTCTCAACAGCCACATGAAACAGTCAAGCGGACTGTGCTGGAGCCACGCCCCCGGATCCGCCTCTCTCGCATGACGTCACGGCGCATGCTGATAGCTACGCTCGCGCAAAGCAGTAAATCCAGCATATACTGGAGCAAGCGCACGCGCTCGTCTGTTTAAACAGAGCCCTAGGCAAAGTCTATACACGTACTAGTTTATATCTATATAATCTATCACTACAGAATACTGTATGTAGTGCTGATGTAGTACTGATATAAAATTTACTTATAATTCTCTCTTTTTACAAAACAACACACAATAGCCTTAGAAAGTTAATAAATTAGTCAGTAAATCTATGTGATGAGTGTAATACTTCCCAACATGTTTAAATATGTGAAGAATAAACAAACAACAACAATAATAAAATAAAGTATAGCCTTCATTTGTCTAATTCTAGTTTCCAACCCTGGATAATAATAATAATAATAATAATAATAATAATAATAATAACCAGGTTATTATCTGTGTTGATTTCTTCCAGTATCAAAAAGAAAGACACTTCCCCTATCCAAAAACATGCAGGTAGATATGTTGGATACACTAAGTTGTGCATGGTGTATAATAATGATGATGATTAATGTAATTATCATTAATTATCATCAATCATCATCAATCATTTTTTATCATCGATGATCATAATTATCATAAACTATGAATATCAGCAATCATTAATCACCATCATCATCATCATCATCATCAAAAACTTTGTTTATCATCAATTATCATCAGTCATCATCACCATTATCATTATCGTCATCATCACCACCCTTATCATCATCAATCATTTTTAATCATCAATGATCATTATCATCATTAACTATGAATATCAGCAATCATTAATCACCATTATTATCATCATCATCATCATCATCATCATCATAAACTTTGTCATCAGTTATCATCAGTCATCATCACCATTATCATTATCGTCATCATCACCACCCTTATCATCATCAATCATTTTTAATCATCAATGATCATTATCATCATTAACTATGAATATCAGCAATCATTAATCACCATTATAATCATCATCATCATCATCATCATCATAAACTTTGTCATCAGTTATCATCAGTCATCATCACCATTATCATTATCTTCATCATCACCACCCTCATCATCATCATCATCATCATCATCATCACCACCATCACAACCACCACCATCATCTTCATCAATCATCAATTAATATCATCATCATAATTACCATCATCATTATCAATCATCATCAACATACCTGACAGATGAAGTGACATGCTGTCCCTAAATGTGTTTAAGCAGGTAAAAACCCTTACAAGTTTAAGATAAATCAAGAAACTGGCCAACACCCTGACCTTACAAAGTGTGGCCCTAGTTGGGGCAATCAGCATGTCCTGTGGGTAAAAGTACAAGCTCACTGATTCCATCTAGTGACCAAAGCATAAATTGCTCTACCCATCCTTTGATATTCCTTATATCTCAAAAATTGAAGGCTTTGCAAAATAGTTGTTGGATGATTTTTAAAGACCAAACATAGCACAGCAAAGTATTTTAAAGAACATTTAATAAACTTGTATTGGTGTTAATCTCATAGTTACACAGGTTATTATTTATTTAATACAGAATGCAAATTTAGTTAAATATAATTATCCCTTTATTCAGTACTTTATTCAGCCATCCTAGTAAGTTGCCACAGACATGTCCTTGTCACTTCCACTGAGAAGCACCACCATATCATGTTGCTACAACCATAATTTCTTACTATAGGGTTGACATGATCCTGATGAAGAGCAGTATCTGGTTTTCACCAGACATAGCACTCAGAGTTCAACCCAAATACTGGGAGTGGAGTATTTGAGGTGTACTGTGAGTGCTAAGTCTGCTACCATACAGACCTGATTAATGGAGAATATTTGAGATGGGTCCCTCCCGCAGGTTCTGTAAACTGCTCTATCCATTGGGCTTTTGGTCATCTCACTGATCTGATATGAACTTTGAGTTGTAGGACCTTACACACACTTAGGTGTGCCTTTTTTAATCATATCATATGAATAAATTCATAAATCATTAATAAATTAATATCAGGATCATTAATATCAATACATTAATAAATAATAAATTCAGCCACAAGTGGATTGTGTGTGTGTGTGTGTGTGTGTGTGTGTGTGTGTGTGTGTGTGTGTGATTATTACTATATACTGTACAGTGACATTAGGATACCACTAGAAGGCAGTCTGCCAGAACACAACCAAAGTGACTTCTAGATTCTCCGTCCTCTCCGTCTGGCAGCACCACAACCTGTTGAACCCTGGGAGGGGGTGAGAGATGGTACACAGTACTCTAATATGTGAGTGTGTTCCACCCTTTTAATTGCTATATAACTTCATATATCATATCACATACCACCACTTTGTCTGAATCTCTGCAAGTATTTCCATTCATAATATCTTATTATTGATTTAAGTTAAAATGAGCCATATTTATTTGTGGAACTTTATCTAACCTAGTTTTTACAAAAGCAAATGCTGAAAGAGGTGCTCATACTATGCTTTGTGTTATTGGAAGACAAGTCCGCAACATTTCTTAAAAATTGTTTTTAAATTCCTACAAGCACTACAACCCATATCCTCACAGAGTCAGAAATATTTTCAACTGATATTTGTCTTTTTATTTTCCCTAATATGAAAGCTGCCTTCAGCTACCCTTGATGGATGCAGTGTCAAAAATGATGGCCTTAATCTAGCCACTACTTATATTTTTGGTTTTGCTAGGGTAAAGCTGAATAAATAATAGCAAATGTTTGTCCACATTACTCGTTCAGAGGTCATGACCCTCCTTTTGACACCAATGAAGTCAGCATAAGTGTAATTTGATATCAGGGAAGAAATGGCAAATGTGGCTGCTTAGAACTACAAACAGGATCAATAAAATCTGTATAAGGCAGCTGTAATTACTTTATTCAGCTAGGTAACTAAATTGCAAGTTCACTAAATAGTACACTAGCTGGTTAGCAGTGGTGGACAGTAACGAAGTAAATGTAATTCGTTACTGTACTTAAGTAGTTTTTTGTACTTAAGTAGTTATTTGTATCTGTACTTTACTGGAGTATTTTTATTTTACTCTAACTTCACTACATTTGAAAGTCAAATATCTTACTTTTTACTCCACTACATTAAGAAAGAAGAAAATTCAAACTGGTCACAGCACCCCTGGCCCTATTTAAGTGACTTTTTTTGAAATACACCAGATGAAACAGTAGTATGGTGTCAAAATAGGATCAGGAAGTTTTGCGCACCAAAAAAACAAAATCTGCGCATTCTCAATCACAAAATCTAATTTATGGGTCACAGATTTTAGTTTCTGGTGCGCAAAACTTTAGATCCGGTTACAGACTTTGCTTTTTGGTGCGCGGCGAGAGCGTAATGTAGGATGTGTGTTTGTTTTTCCAGCTTAGCTTTTTTTTAACAATTATGTTTTTTAGTGTTAACTTCCCACATTAACGTTAACTAAATAAGTTTGGCGCGCTCTTGCTGCTGAAGCGGGGATGTGTAGAACGGCCTGAGTGGGCGGGGCTTAACTTTAAGTGTAAAAGTCAGCGTGTTTTTTAAAAGAAGATAAACAGCCTCCTCATGTTAAAATTAGGGACGATGCCTCCTCTGAGCACTTCTCTAAACTGACACTTTGTTCTTATAACTTTGACTTTGTTTTCCATATAGAATTTTTTTTCTCGAAATATTGATTTTATTTCAAAATATTATGACTTTGATCTTTAACATATTACGACTTTATTCTCAATATGACTTTAAATATTACTGCTTTATTCTCAAAGTTTACTGTTTATTTTATTTTTTTAACTGTGACCTAAAACACCTGTTGGATGGATAGGATATTTTTATTTATATGGATATTTTATTTATCAAAAAGAGGGAGACTGATAGATATGTGGTTAATGCTTTGAATTTTTCCTTTTTGTAGAGAAAACTGTTTGTTTAATTAAACCTAAACTTTTAACTAAGTTGCCAGTAAATTTTAATCCAAAACGTAATTTTCATAGCTATTTGGTTCTATCTAATAAACAAAGTTTACCTTCAGTGTTTTAATCTTTATGATACTTTTAATAGAT
>JAOVVF010000036.1:24290930-24308669 GCA_028565595.1 Duopalatinus emarginatus | reverse complement strand
TCGAGTGAAAATCTAAACAGAGGACTTTTACTTTTACTGGAGTAATATTTTACCTTGGGTATCTGTACTTTTACTCATCTACATGATTTGGGTACTTTGTCCACCACTGCTAGTTAGGTAGCCCTCTGTTAAGCATGCTTGGTTTTGGTCAGTTGGCAAGACTCCAGATAATAAAATAAATTACAATTTAACAACTAAATATTTAACAGCATGGTGGCACCACAGGTAGTGTGTATGTGTGCGTGTGTGTGTCATACAGCTCCAGGCATGTGTGGTTGGGGGTTTGAGCGTCGCTCTGGTCTCTTTGAGGAGTTTGGTGTGTTCTCCCTATGTCTGTGTGGGTTTTTGCAGGTTTCTCTGGTTTCCTCTCAAAAAACATACATGGAAGGCTAATTGGATATGCTGAATTGTCCCTAGGTGTGAGTGTGTAAGTAAATGTGTATCTGTGTGTATGTGGTACGCTGGCAGCTTATCCAGGGGGTATTCCTCTCTTGCGCCAGGTCATTCCGGGTGGGCTAATTCTGGAAAAACCATGACCCTGATGGACTATGAGGATACGGTAATGACAGACTGACTGACTGACTAACATTTAGCTCACATTGTTCTAACACAATGGCACAATGTGTAGACTGATGCCAAAACATTCTCCCTGTGTAGCTTCTCCTCTTATGGTGGTATAAATCACCACTGAATCTCTTGCACTACTCATACACATACTTAGTCATACACATATTTTGTTAAAATATTGGCAAATTCTTTTTCTTTAACTGGCCAATTTTCTAATGCATGTACAGTCTGATCTTTGCTACTGCTAAGATAACTTATGAGTCATACTCAAGAGTCATATTAGTAGCAACTGAGGTGTGTATATAGATTGCTGCACTTTGGCAGATGAAGAACTGGTAGAAATGCTAGCCAGTGTGATGTGGCATAGATGGAATTGACACTATCCATCAACCCCTACAAAAAGGCTAATACTGTAGGTGCTCAGGTCCAATCAACAGGATGCAAATTCTATTCTATTCTAACTATTTTCAGAATAGTTCTGAGAGTATGTAGTGCTCAGTGGATCCACAGACCTGATAAGTCAAGACCTAATTTTTTTTTTCTGTGAATCATCCGACCAGATGTCCTTGCCATGAATTGGCAGCTTCTGTGGCACTCCTGATGCGATAGGGCACTCTGCTACGATTGTTAGGGCCTTGACTTACATATGCTTTCAGGTCTGGTGTGGCCTGTGGGCCTCCAGAGTATGGTGGGTCTCAGGCCCACAACATCATTAAGGAATCCCCCCCATCCTTCCAACATACTGTTCACAACCTTTTTGTCAGGTAGGCAGTGACACATGTCTCTGTGTTACTTTGCATGCTTCCAAAACTGTGGACTGTATTAGCCACATCTGTTATTATATCTGGCGATATCTAGCTGCTAGGATGAGCGGCTCTAATGCTAGTTAGAAAATCGGCCCAGATAATTTCTTGTTCATGTCAGATGCATGGTAATATCAAAAATTTCCATCAGCAAGAGGTCAGTACTGGGCACATGGACAGCCATACCACAGCGTGTAATGGATATAGTAGAGAAATAAATTTCCAAAAACATACCAAGTGCTTTAATGAGCACTAGAATAAATAATAATTTGTGTTAATAGTGACTTTCCTAATACTTATATCTTTGTTTTGGATTAGAATATATCTAGTTTTGTCTGATGGTTCTAGCTTGCTATGAAAGATAAAGACTGTTTGACAAAAGACGTCTGAATTAGATTAATAAATAAATGTACCCATAAACATATAGCCTACTATCTTATACATATATATACTACATATAAATATGCATATGCATGTCCTATTTATTATTTGTAAAATTTCTACCAGAAGCCAATCAACCAAATATTGACAGGCCTTTAACTTCTAGTAAATACTGATTAGATTTCACTTTGCTTGCTTAAACAGAAAGTACATTGACTGTATACACAGATTTTTTTTTTCAGTGGGGGAGGACCAGATTAAAGGGCATATCATCTGGTACACCTAGATCTATTTGTATACTTGTTTGTGTGTGTGAGTTCATGGCTACACAAATGTGTGGGTCTTTGCGGGAGTGTGTTTGTGGATACTATTTATGGGTCGGAGCACTCGGTCTTTCTCACACTTTCCCTGTCGGGCTGCAACGATGGGAGTCCTGATCATTCTGTGCTTGACTGTTGCCTCTGTTTGGACAGCACCGACTCAGACAGGCAAGAACTTATGTGTGTTATTTTAAAAATAAGAAATAACGGGCTGTATGTCTATTGTTTGCTGTGTTGTTTATGGAAATAATCTTTTATAAATGTTTAAGAACCTTTAAGGAATTTTATTCTGACTTAAGTGACTTTGCTATGTGTTTTGCTATGTGTAGATTCTGGCCCTATAATTGTACTAAATCATGGCAGTGTCCGTGGCAAGTATGTAACAGTGAAAGGCTCGGATAAAGTAGTGGAACAGTATCTTGCAATTCCTTTTGCTCAGCCGCCCGTAGGTCCTTTCCGTCTGGCAGCACCACAACCTGTTGAACCCTGGGAGGGGGTGAGAGATGGTACACAGTACTCTAATATGTGAGTGTGTTCCACCCTTTTAATTGCTATATAACTTCATATATCATATCACATACCACCACTTTGTCTGAATCTCTGCAAGTATTTCCATTCATAATATCTTATTATTGATTTAAGTTAAAAAGCAAATGCTGAAAGAGGTGCTCATACTATGCTTTGTGTTATTGGAAGACAAGTCCGCAACATTTCTTAAAAATTGTTTTTAAATTCCTACAAGCACTACAACCCATATCCTCACAGAGTCAGAAATATTTTCAACTGATATTTGTCTTTTTATTTTCCCTAATATGAAAGCTGCCTTCAGCTACCCTTGATTGATGCAGTGTCAAAAATGATGGCCTTAAATTTCACATCCACTCCTGTCTCAGAGGACTGTCTCTACCTAAATGTGTTCACTCCTTCTCAACGCTCACCATCAGAAAAATTACCCGTAAGTTCAGTAATCACTCATGCTACTGTACGTATACACATTCTCTTTTTACAGTCCATTTATTTATTTGTATGCATTCCACTAGTGATCCATGACGTATACCATATCTGCACAGTAAATAAAAGTTGTTGACTGTGCCTGTAACTTTGCCCTTTGCACTCAGCCAAAAGCCATCCAGAAGCAATCTTTTCGCCAGTCTCAGCTCAGCAGTATTGGTCAGTCAAGAAATGGAAGCATATTTATAGATTATATATTATACACTAATATGTGAAACTGGCTTTACAGCAGAGGTTTAAAAGAATCCACTGTGTGTGTGTGTGTGTGTGTGTGTGTGTGTGTGTGTGTGTGTGTGTGTGTGTGTGTGTGAAACTAATATAAGTGCAGTAAAGGACACAAAACGCAGAAATTCTCAGATGTTCAGATCATAAGATTAGCTTCTCAAAGTGTTTAGTGTTTAAACCCAAATGGAAATATGGTTCTTTTTCCAGGAAACAAATCCAGCACAACATTTACAACAACTGTTTTTGTTAAAAAAAAAAAAAAAAAGTCTTAGTAGGTTTATGAAAAAACTCTTATACTGATATACTCTATATGGGTAAATGTATGTGGACACATGACCGTTACAACCATATGTTGTAAAACCATTTCCACAAAGATGAAACACAATTTTAAATATTTTTTTTGTATAAAGTACCATTGTCATTTTTTTTCACTTTTCCAGCCCAAAGCATTGTCGATCTCTACGAACACATGGTTGGTTGAGGTTTGTGGCTTACACCTAAACTTCTGACCTAACCCTACTGAACACCTTTAGGATGACCTAGAATACTGAATGTGTACCCGGCCTTCTAACTTTACATTAGTATCCACATAAATGCTCTTGTGACTGAATGGGGCAGCCATGGCTAGGGAGCCCGTCTTGTGACTGAAAGGTCCTGGGTTCAATCCCCGCACAGAACAAGACATGACTGAGGTGCCCTTGAGCAAGGCACCTAACTCCCTCAACTGCTCCCTGGGCACCATGGTTTGGGGCTGCCCCCTGCTCTGGCAAATGTGTTCACTGCCCCCTAGTGTTTACTGGTGTGTGTGTGTCTGTGTGTGTGTGTGTGTGTGTGTGTGTGTGTGTGTGTGTTTCACAGCACAGATGGGTTAAATGTGGCGGTCACATTCCTGTGTGCAAGCACAGTAGGCAAATAGTTCACTTTCATCTCCAGAAAGCTATTATTATTACTCCTATGTTAATGATCATGGTTTTGGAATAGTATGTTCAAATATAGGTGAGATGTTTACATATGGGCATATATGGGTGTGATGATGAGGTGTCTACATACTTTTGCCATAAAGTGTATGCCAAATTCTCAAAAATAGCAGTATAGCAGTGAAACAATCTAACAGTTCTACATGTGTGTAATTTCAGGTTATGTTCTGGATCCATGGAGGAGGCCTGTATATGGGTGGAGCCATTGAGTATGATGGATCAGTACTGGCAGCCTATGAAAACATAGTTGTTGTCGTCATTCAATACAGGCTAGGCATCCTAGGCTTTTTCAGGTGAGATACAGAGCATATCAGCTATTTCGCCAATATTTAGCAATATTACTTACAAAGAGTATATATAGTACACTCACTTACCATTTTATTAGTAAACCTGCTCATGTATGCAATTATCAACTCAACCCAGTCATGTGGGAGCAACACAGTACATAAAACCATGTGAATACAGATACAGATGCAGATTTACAATTGTTGTGAGCAGTCAGGTAAACTGGACTAAATTGCTACTAGGCGTGTGGAAGTAGAATGTGCCTGTCTGTGTGTCTGCTCTGTGGTGAACTGGTGACCTGTCCAGAGTGGTTTCCTGCCCTCTGCCTACTAAGTGCTGGGGAAACTCCAGCACCCCAAATAAAACCTGACAGTAGAAGAAACGGCTTAGTCAATTATATGAAAGCAAGCTAAAAACAAGGTTGAGACTAAAAACTTAAATAAGCAATTTACTAATAGATGTCAGAGTATATACCATCAAACATAATCAATAATACTTGGCATATCTTGACTACAGTAATTAAAAAAAGTGTTTTAAAAAAACATTTTGCAAACGTCAACAGTCTGATATGAAGTTCTGTTTATTCAGTGGATGTTCTAATTGTGCAAAAGTTATGAGTTGTAAGATTTTATATCCACACTGAATATACATTACGGTTTTACAAATTAGACCTATATATTTTGAACTTACAATAATGTTTTCAATAACATAGTTGGCTTTAAATAATGATAAAAATGAATTTAAATACCTTATATTAATATTTATATTTGTACATTTATACATTACATACTGCAGTATGCATTCATGTAATCATTTCACCCAAACACACTAAGCTGTATATGATGTACAGAATGTTATTTTTTGTTGTGTGTTAAGTATCTTGTGTATTTCAGCACTGGAGATAAACATGCACAAGGCAACTGGGGATTTCTGGACCAGATTGCAGCACTGAAGTGGGTGCAGCAGAACATTGAGAGCTTTGGTGGAGATCCTCAGTCAGTTACTATTGCTGGGGAATCAGCTGGGGCAATCAGTAGCTCCATGCTGGTATGTAAAATTTATGATATCAGTATATTTGCACTGCCACATAGCAGTAGTGTCCCCAGTTAGATCCTGAGCTCAGGATTGCCTTTATGGAATTTTGCATGTTCTTCCTTTGCTTACATGGGTTTTTCCCCTCTGTAAATAACATGCAGGTATGACTGGCTACTCTAAATTGCCCCTTGGTGTGAATGAGTGTCTGAATGTGTGTGTGTGTGTGTGTGTGTGTGTGTGTGTGTGTGTGTGTGTGTGTGTGTGTGTGTGTGTGTGTGTGTGTGTGTCTGTGTGTGCACGCATGGTGATGGACCAGTGTCCCAACTGTGGTGAATTTTTCCACCTTGCTCCCAGTTCCAGAGATTAGCTTCAGGTTCCTGACCAGGATAGGAATTTAATGAGAACGAATGAATGAATAGACAAACATGAGAATAAATGAGCAAACAAATAAATGCATATTATTGTGGCCTATTATTGAAAATAAAAAGAATAGTTAAATACAACAACAACAATAATAAAAGTATTATTATTATTATTATTATTATTATTATTATTATTATTATTATTATTATTATTATTATTATTATTAAATGACTTCACTAGTTGAAAGTAATGGTACATTTTTGTGAATGTTGCTTTTTTCAGACCCTTTCCCCTCTTGCCAAAGGTTTATTTCACAGAGCCATCTTTCAGAGTGGGACAGCAAATGTGGGAACTTACACAACAAAAGACCCAATGTCCTTTGCCAAGGTATGTATTTATTTTAGTCTGAGCTGCAAATAGCATGTAAACCAAATCCATCAAATCCAAATCACTCTTTCTATATTAGTAATATGTGTAAAATTAAGATTTGAGTAACAAATAGTATGATTGATTTACAAGCACTTATAGAACATTATACAATGAATTCTATGGGGATAAAAATATGATTACATTTGTGGTGTGTAGTTATCATAACCATTTGCTATTAAACTGTGTGTTCAGTTGGTAGCAAATGCCACAGAGTGTGATAGCAGCTCCTCAGAGCTGCTGGTGAAATGTTTAAGAGAAAAGACGGAAGAGGATCTCATAGAGGCAAACAAAAAAGTGAGTTTTTAATTTTAATTAAAATATTTTCATTTCAGATCCACTGCAACCCTGAATTGGGTAATGATGTTACAGAAGATGTATAAAATAATAAAAAAATAATAATACAACAACAACAACAGTAATAATAATAATAATAATAATAATAATAATAGTGTTAAGTAATTTTCTACAGCAAAATATTATCCTTGGTGCCACAGTGGATGGAGAATTTCTGACAGATATAGCAGAGGAAGTTTTAAAGAGTAAGGATTTTGAGAAAGTACCAGTAATTATTGGTATGACGAACCATGAATTTGGATGGATCCTCCCTCCGGTGAGTGACTAAATCAGAAAAAAACATAACCTGAATTGAGGTTACTGCTGTCATTTTTTGTTGTTTGCCATTCTTAATGGTTGTAGTGTTGGCATTATTTACTGCATTTGTCTGCTTTAGATATTTGCCCCTGCAGGTTGGGATAAAGGGATGACCAGAGAGACAGTGACTGGAGTGATAAACATGCTTTTCCCAAATGGGGTAATGTCTCCCTCTGCTGGACACTCATCTCTCATAACTCGAAATGGCTTACACTGTTTAACTTTTTGCAGAATCCTCAGAGTTTTAATTATATATATATATATTCTAAATAAACATTTACTAGGCCTCTGGATTTAATGATTTAATAATGGATGAATACCTAAAGGATGCTAAGTCTCCAGAGGACATAAGAGATCAGTTTACCGAAATGATAGGAGATCTTTTCATGGGGATCCCTACACTGAAAGTGGCTGGTTATCATAGAGGTGAGATTATTTGAAAAGCTTTCCAAGTCTACAGCCTGTATAGTTTGCCCACTCTTTCTTGACCGTTTTTCTTGATCTCTACCAGATGCTGGAGCAAGTGTGTACCTGTATGAATTTCAGCATCGCCCCAATGTTTTCAAAGACATCAGACCCAGCTTTGTGAAGGCTGATCATACAGATGATATTCGCTTTGTTTTTGGAGCATGCTTTTGGAATGGCCATGTTAAAGTGATAGGTAAACATGTAATAACCCTCAGTATTGAACTGGTGACTACAAAATGGTGGCTGTACAACATAAAAGCAGTTACTCTAGATGTCATTTGTAATAGGAAAGCTTAATATATGGGATAAATAGTAATTATAATAATGATCGTATATTATGATAATGACTTTATAGTAGTTGTCATAATAATGATTCATTGTTTTGTCACCAGGCACAATAACTGAGGAGGAAAATCAACTGTGTAAAACCATAATGCGATATTGGGCCAACTTTATCCGTACAGGGTGAGGCTTACAGAGCACACAGATAGTCACCCATATCTAGAGTGCTGAAAGTGAATATTGTACAACTGCAGTAGTAGCATAATCATTTGTAAAGAATAGATTATCAACTGTAAAGTATTAACTAATGACTCATAAACTTTTTATGTTTCTGTGTCTAATACATTCATAAATATTCCAGTTTATGAGTTCAGATCATCTCAGATAACCTCATTTATTTGACCCACAGCTCACCGAATGGACCTGGTCTGGTAAACTGGCCTCTCTTTGACACCTCTAATAAGTATTTGAATCTGGGATCGAAACAAACGGTGGGACAAGGACTCAAACAGGACAAGCTGCATTTCCTCACTGTGGAGCTGCCTCAGAAGCTTGCTTTACTGCACACAACATGAGAAGAACTTTAAAACTACTTTTTAAATCATGTAGTGCTTGGGTTTTGAAAAGCTTAATTAAAATAAAATATATTATGCCAACAAATGCTTGTTTTGTAATAGTTGTGTCACACTAAATGTTTCTGGAAGCCTACATATGTGTCATATTTGTGTGTTCTTCTTTCTGATGTTACTTTAATTATAAAACTTTATAACAGCATGTCTCTGACAACAGTATTGGATAAAAGGATAAAAGGCACTGCTAAAATGGTGTTAAAACAGATTAAAAATGTGTTTAGATGTATGTAAGAAAAGTCATTCATATGGTCAAAGTCAACTCACAGTCAATGCTTGACTACACTCCCACTGCCACATATTCCTACCACCCATCTCAGGCCAGGAAGCCTTGAAACCAGGCCCAGCCTCCACTATCTATCATTAATTATTACAAAATAGGGGTGTGGTAACGCAACATTTAGCAAGGTGCTACATTTTTTCTTCAGGAATTTGATTATAATGGGCACCAGCAGACATTTACACACCCCACCTTCACTGCCTGTGTTTTACCCGAAGTCTCAGCAAAGGCTAATGGCTGGCTGAGCTTACCAAATAGCAGCAAGTGAAACCATTGCCAATGTTGCTCAGGTTGAATGATTACCCCCCAGAGGTCCAAGTGCTCCAGCATGTTCGGATCTGGAAGTTGCTGTGCCATGAGATGTGGAGTGGAAGCAATCGGGCCATCCACTGCATCCATAGTCCACTTTAACAGCTCCAGGAAGGCCTCAGCATTGTCCTGTGGGTTAATTTAAAAGGGATCTGGCTGTGCCATCTGCTGCCTGAACCAGGCCCATGACACCTGTCAGTCCTCCTCATGGAAGTGCTGCTCCTGCTCAGCATGTAGTGAGTGACATCTGTGTTACTCTCCAGAATCTACAAGCCTCAGTAGATTAGTATATATGATAATGAGCATAGATCATGTTTAAAGACCACAGCTCAACAATGTTGTCAAATGGGGGCCTTTTGAAACTCTATACTTAATTGCAGTCATTCTCCTTTCTCTGTAAATTCGATCCAAACTGCATAAGGTCTATTTAGGCATAGTTGACTGAAATGTGACATGATGGTGCTGCTGGAGTTCTGACAGAACCACCTCTTAAGGTGCAGCTCCTAAAGTGAGAATTGTGTGGAAGGTCACACCATTGTGAAGCTTTTTTCCCCCACAAGAAAAAATCTAGGGCAGAGCTCCCTTTGGTTCAGAAGTGAAATAGACTGAAGTTTTGTTTGAGAAAGCGACAGTGCACTCAGCAGAATCAGGAATAGGCTGGGGCTTGGGTTGAGCAATGGTGACAGTCTCTGTAGGATCAGGAACATGCTGGAGCTTGGACTGAGCAACAATAAAGCCCTTAGCAAAATCAGGAACAGGCTGGAACTAAGGCTGAGTGATGGCAATATCCCCAGCAGGATCAGTATCAAGCTGGAACTTAGGCTGAGCAACGGGAACATCTTTACCAGGATCAGGAATAAGCATAATAAGAGTGATGACTATTCATAAAGTAAGCATAGTTGCCTGGAATGGTTGGGATTGCTCAAGCCCACTTCAGTCATGTCAGGTTGGTTATGGAAATCAATCCAGCAACCTTCTGGTGACAAGGTTGGTTCCTTTACTACAAGCCCATGTTTAAAGTGAGATGATCATCAACACCCCTCACAAGGATGGTCATTGCTGGCTGTTCACAGAGTACTGTGTGAAAGCATATTAATGGAAAGCTGCTGATTAAAGAGGGAAAATGTTGTAAGACAAGGTGCACAAGCAAGGATAAACGCAGCCCAGAACTGATTGTTAATTGAGGAAAATTAACTCACACTTCCTCAAACGTATTAACTTTCTGTTAGTTGTTTGATATCATTAACAGACAAACCAGTTTAGTGTTGTGAAACTAGATGACCTTGTTTTATTGTCAGTTACACAAAAGTAACATAATAATAATATGTTAAGAAAACTCTACTGTTGAATATTTAATGGCTTAAAGGATTTTCTATTGTTTCTTAATACGTCCATAAATAGTCAACTTTCTGAGTACTAATAATCTCAGATAATCTTGTTTATTTGACCCACAGCTCACCAAAAGGATCTGGTAAACTGGCCTCTCTATGGCACCTGTAATAACCAATAAATGCTTGTTTTATAATAGTCGTGTCACATTTTATGTTTAGTGAAGCATACATATGTGTCGTTTTTTCTGATTATTTTACTGTAGTTATAACACTTTAACAGCATGGCTCTGGTAATGGATTAAAGGCAGTGCACATGTTTATATAAATTCACTGTTCAAATACTGTTACGATACTAAAGGCTAATTCACAGAACATTAATCGTGGACAATAATATATTTCTAATCATTAACAAATTAAAATGTGTTGCTATTTAACAAATTTAAAAAAATCAATCATCAATATGCTCAAGTTTGCTATAAGAAGATTTTTATTTAAGATAGCAGGATCTGTTCTGCTACAGTTCTGGCTGGAGTCCACAGTGTCAGATCTTTGTACCATTTGATGATTAAGCCTGATCAAGCTTAAACTGAGTAAAGTTTAAAGATGGAGAACATTGCATTTGAGGATTTGGGGTACATGCTGCATTGTTTGTCTAATTAACTTCTTAAATGTATTTTTATTAAATGTTTATTTAGCTCTTAGAAGGGTTTCATAAATGATCCGCAACATTACATGCAATCGTTGCTTAATACATTTTTAAAATGTAATAGTTGTTAAAGTGTTGTGGTGTAAGAGGAATAAAACATGAACTACTCCTTCATTTATTTATCTGTATCAACAAACCCAGTGTGATTTATTCCTTTCTCAATTATTCATTATTGCCTCAAGTAGGCTAGTATGTTTTATGTAAAAACAGCACTGTGTATAAATAATTTATAAAAGACATCTTCATCATGGGTTTTCCCCACATTGTAACTCCTGGTGTTACAGTGGGCACAGTGAGACATAACGGGGCTGCATGGTGGGGAAACACCGCGGTCCTCCCTCTCAAGTCGCGGTAAACAAATATGCAAGCGCGTCACGTGACTCCCACTTCGTCATCAGATCCCCGTCCTTCCAAGCTAGTTACTGCGCATGCGCGCGCCTTGACTGCCGAGGCAAGCGTAAAAGACTACCGTGAAGACGAAACGCAGCTTCACCTATCATTTCTGGTAAGTTCCACTTAATAAACCTTTGTAGGAGAAGCATTGCTTACACAAATGCACATGTTTCGCTCGTGTGTGTGTGTGTGTGTGTGTGTGTGTGTTGTTACTGACTACATGCTAGATTACTGAGTGCTCAGAATGGGTATGACAGCTGCCCAAGGCTCTGATCTGATCTGTCTCTCTATACCACCAGGATGTTCACGCTGTAACTTACCTTACACCAGTGAAACACAACATTGCCTCAAGTGCAAAACGCTCCGTGTCTACCTTCAGATCACACTGCCAGTATAATGCCAGTTTTATAATGCCATATACTGGTGTTTACACTGTGAAAGGGAGCTTTCATTTCAGCAGGCAGGATGGGGAGCAAAAGCTGAAGAGTTTTCAGACCTTTTAACACACCAGTCAGGGCATCTATACGGTCATGACACTGCGTAGTAATTCAGTCCTTTCGTATTCTGTTATTAAATATATTAGCAATACTTTCAGTTATGCGCAGAGCTTTGCCTGCTTTCGAGCTCTTTCTTATTTGACTGCAGCTGATCTGCGTGGTTTTATCATACAAGTCTAATAGAATGATGGGCGGGGCTTGTCAAGCTTTCTGGGCGGGTCCTAATGGTTTCCTCATAATGTAAACTCAGAGAGACTTGGGTTTGAAAGATCTGACTTCTCAATCCTTCAACTGAGATGCATTGCTGCTGAATAGCATTGAAATATAGTGTTCAGAATTGACACATCTGTATTTGTTTGTCTTGTTTTGACCTGGGGTAAATTAACCTGGGTGAGAATAGTCAGGTTGCACTCACTGTCTCCAGGATAGAGACTGACTGGTCCACCACAAAACCACACATAAGATGTCAGTTGTCCTATATTTGCTGTCTCTCTGTATTTGTTCTAGAAAGCTTCAGTCTGATAAATATTTACCAGATTATCGCTGGACGAAAGAGTAAAAAAACACCTGAAGGATAAAAAAAAATCTCCCTTCCTCTACACATTTTTACAGTCGTCTCCTTTTCCTGTTTGGGAATGATCTGACTAGCTTCAGTGCAGGAAGTGTTTGAGTGAATTGTTTAACAATTCTAGCCAACATACTCACTGAAGTGAACTTCCATCCCAGACTTAATCCTTTACTCGTTTATCTTAAATCTTGTCCTCGGGTTGCTGCTCTGTGTGCCCAGCTGCTGTCGTGTTTAGACTTATCACGAAGCCCTGTTACTACAGTTGTTTCTATTTCAAGGTCGTAGTTTGATAAATAGTGAGTGAAAGATACACTTAACATGAAGGGTTGGCTTCAGTCTTAAAATAAAAAGAGAAACTGCATTGCATGCTTGCCACACAGCTTTATGGCTTCAAATGATCCCTTTCATTCTTTTCTATGGGTTTAATTCTTTTGTATGGGTTTAATTCTTTTGTATGGGTTTTCCAGCAAAACAAGCATGACATTTTACTAAGCCTACTAAGGAAATGTCAGAACATATAGTGGACTGTAACAGCCCACTGTAGTGGAGATTAAAAATGTCTTGTACCCTGATAGGATTTATATCTCGTATTACAGCAAGCGTTACACTGTGTTTTCTCCTGATTTTTTTGTTGCCGACAAAAAAAAATTACATATTTAAATTAAAGGTTGTTTCTTTAATGCATATTGTAACATATTCACCAGCAGGTGATTTAGTGCCATTATGACCAAAGACAGCGAACAAGAAGTTCAGGCAGCATTTTTGCCTGATCTTAAAAATCTTTATCTTAAAATTTCAGCACTACTGCTGCTACAGCACTCTGCCAATATGAGGACAGGATAGGAGGACGGTAGTGGAGGCTAGAAACATAGTATTAGCAATGGTGAAACACAAATGAATTTGGTAAGGGACATAAAATCTATCTTTAATCTATCAGTCTGATTGACATAAGTAGATAATAGGGATTTTCTTTAATCACATGTCTGTCATTAGAGACTACTCATGGGATATCTGTAAAAGGAAATAGGAAATTATTTTTTATATTCTTACAATTTAGATTAAGTTTAATTAAAGTCATTTTGTTCCCATTCTGTGTAAGAACAGTAGCTTAAATCCATTTGGATTGCAGAAGGAATCATGGGACTGATGATGCAGCAATGCTAGATAACAGCCATCTCAGATTTAGTGGACTACTCTAGAGGCTGCACAGTCCTGACATTCTTTCCTAAGCAGTAGTTTTCTTTTCTCACCATGCAGAGTTATGAGCCATTGATGCAGACCTTTCTGTTATTACCCAGCGTAAGAGTAACGGCAGTGAAAATCCATGTAATCAGTTACTCAACATAGTACAATATGCACAAGAAGCGTCTGAAACATCTTGCATTTATATCGTTCTGATGAAGGGAGTGATGAAATGAGTTTGATTTTCACAGGGGAAGTGAATGAACATATTGCATAACAGAGCATATGTATCACTATCACATAAAGCTCTCTGTGGCAAGCAAATGATCCCTTATCACTCAAAACCACAGGGCTTCAAGCAACAGATGTGTCTTATTTATTTATTTTTTACCTAAATATGGCCTAGGTCTTGTTTGATCAGCATTATTTTAGTTTTTATGCTAAGCTTTTATACTTGTATATATTTTTCTTTGTTAGGTGGTTTTAAAAAAGAGAAAATCTAATCTGCAATCATCATGGTAATGCAGAAAGCAGCTATTTTTGAACATTCTGGCCTTGCTTGCTGCTGAGTACACAACCAATTTACCCCTTCCCCCCATCACCCAGAGGCTATTTCGTCTCTCGTTCTCTCTGTACCCATCTATTCTCCCTGTCTCACTTTGCTGCTCTCCTTCCATCTACCTTCCCCCTTTGATCTTTTTTTTTTGGCTTAGAACCCAGAAAAGTCACACACACATACACACACACCCTTACTCTCCAGCCTCTCATCTCAAGTGCTACTGGCCATGGGGTGCAAACAGGGTGGTGTTGATGGACCGAGGATAGAGATGGTGTGGGTTGGAGACAGAGGATTGGGGGTTACTGAAGGATGTTTTCTGCTGATGTTGTTTACTTTCTGCTATTATTGGGAAAAGGGGCAGTGTAAGGTTTAATTACATGTGACATATAATTAACACAAACTAAAGCTGACACCATGTCAGCTGCTTTTGCCTTGAGACCTTTTTTTGGTCAGTTTGTGTTAGTGTGTATGTGCATGAGCCAAGTCACGCTTCTGCAGTACTGCATTACATAACCATACAATCCCAGTGCCATCGTCAGTTGCCTAGACAGCCTAAGGGGCATGCTATTCATGACTCCATCCGAAAGCATAGAGAAAGATAATTGTAGTGTAGCAGGTCTTAGGGCTGTTTTTATGTATAGTTGGCAAATTGTTTTGTCAGAATGAATAGAATGAATTGTCAGAATGAATAGATGGGCTTCAAGGTTATGATCAGCATTGTACGCTGTGATGTGGTCTAGAAAAACCAAGGTTTCACTGTGTCTGAATTCTAGCAAACAGCCAAAAATGTCAATAGAGATTTAATTATGAGAAACTGGCAAAATAGTGAAATAGTCATTCTTGTTTGCATCTGGAAGGGATGCCATACTCTCTCTCTCTACAGTGACAGTAGCCAATTATGAGTCTCTCTGAGCTCAGATACATGAAAAAGGATAGTGATGTGTTATGCTGCCCTGTGTAGCTATTAAAAGGATGTGGTTGGCTGGCTTCATGTGTCTCAACGGAAGCATGTTAGACTTCACCCTTTCTCCCTGCTGTATGATAGGGGAGAGTTAGTTACTGGTTACAACCAAATGCTGTTAGCATATACGAGAAGTGCAAATAGTAGCAATGTGCAAAGTCATAATACTGCAATAACGACAGTTATAAACACAGTCTTGTACAGTTATGAATAATGCAATTGGTAGCACTGTGCAATTATGACAGTAAAAATGGTAACAATAGATACAATGAAAAAAGGTATAAAAATATGGTCTATGGACATGTATGAATCCAGAATAAATATGTTCAGTGGTTAAATATGGCACAATATGTACAGTGTCCAGTGAACAATGAGTGTATAAAGTGTATAAATATACTGTGAGTGCAAGATTAGTCCAGTATGTGCAATGTGGGCAGTAGTTGTCCTTATGTAGCATGGTGTTCAGTGTAGTGCACTGGATAGATATGAGTGTACTGATGAGTTCAGTAGTGTAACAGATAATGTGAAAAAGCTGAGTGGTTCTGGCACAGGGACTTCTGTATCTCTTCTCAGAGGGCAGGAGGTTATACAGTGTGTGACTTGGGTGAGAGAAGTCCCTGATGATGCTGTCTGCTTCACGAAAACAGTGCTGGTGTTTAAGGTCGCTTATGCAGGTAATTGTGTGCCAATGATGCGCTGAGCGGTCTTGACCACCTTTTGCAGTGCCTTATTGTCGGCCATGGTGGAGCTTGTATATTACACTGCCACACAGTTGGTCAGAACACTTTCAATGGCGCAGTCAGTATTTCACTGTGTGAAGGGTTTTCCCAGGTTGCCACACATGTGTTTCAGTTTAGATGTGCACTTTGATTTTACAGGAAATAGATGGAACTCATGAACAACATGAAGAAGCTGTCCACATGCTATGTATATCTTCTTATCAATATGTGTTTCCTTAAAACAAGACCATGTGTTGTAGCTGTTCAATAGCACTAGTGCACTTTAAGAAGGATTGCAAGCATCATTTAATCTGAAGAATGGGTTTGGTTGATATAACCCACACAGTGGCAGAAACCCTACAGCCTGGTTTTAAGCACCACAGACGTAATAACTCATGGCTTTTGCAACGGTCTTTTGAAATCGATGAGAGTTCTTATTGAGGCTTAGATTGCAAACATGCTCAGCATTGTGCAGTGTGTTATTCATCCTGTGAAACCAGTGCCAGTTTGTGTGGCAAAAGGAAAACAAGCTTTAGAACTGACTATTAATGTATTATATTTAAATGCAACCCTGTATATGATTGTGTAATGAGATTCCCACTCTTGATTTCTCAGGTTCAGCTGCTGGGTGGGGAACCAGGAAAAAGAGGTGTGTTTGTGCCACTAAAACAGTCAATTCAGACTGTCCTGCCCTCTTGTATCACAATGGAAGGGCCTGCAGTAGCAAACCTCATAGACTTTGACATACCTTCCAGCACAGACGTGACCGCACGCTCTACCATTGGTCCTTCTGACTTGTTATCAGCCGAGCCTCTCGTCCCAGAGTCTGTGTGTGAGCTCCCAAGGCCCATGGTCCCAAGTCCAGCTGCATATGAAAAAGAGGAAGATGCTGAAGACAGCGATGCCACAGAGTCTGCAGACAGTGAGAACGAGCCCACCGATTCACCCTCCCACAATTCCAACTCCCGCCGCTCATCTTCATCATCCAATCACAGTGCTGAGGATGCCGATGTAGTGGACCAGCGGGAATTCATGAAAGCCTATGTGGAGAAGTTGTTTCATGGAAGGTGAAGCAGTTTTTATAGACTGCACATATTTATTCCAAGTAACAATATAAAGTCTTATCTTAAGTCTGTTTTGGTATGAAAAACAGTATGGTTTGGGATCATGATTTCTAGGGTTAGGGAATAAAGTGGAATAAAGTGTGCAGTCATGTTGTACAGTTTAAAATTGCAGGCATGTGATTGCCAGGCACTGATGTTGTGCAATAAAGTTAAGATGGATTTTAGCATGAATGGGTAAATCTGCTGTTGAGTATTTAAGAGATATTTAAACAAATAATAAAGTAAAAAGTGAAACACCAAATTAACCAAACAATAAAATATATTAATGTGTAGCTTTTATTTTTATTTAGCATTTTTTATGTTAAGTAACATTGATAACATATTGTCTCTGGTTTCTTTCTCTCTGTCTCTGACTCAGAGAGGACTTTGACCAGGAGGAAAAAGCACGCTTCGGGGAGTTGTGTAGTGGAGAAAATGGCAAGGCCAGGGAGTGGTTTGCAAAATACGTCAGTGTGCAGGTGTGTGGAGGAAAAAGCTCTTCAACCCGGGTCTAAAAGTTTATGCTTAGTATATACACACAGTACATTAGACCACTTGTATAGCTCTTAACAAGTAAACTAGGTCTAGCAGAGTACACACAAATATACAGCGTTAGTTATTGCAAAGCTTTCCATGCATGTCCCAGTTCAAAGCGAGTTGCTGGCCTCAGTGCAACTGAATGATATATGATATGACCCAGTACTA
>JAOVVF010000036.1:24272377-24283449 GCA_028565595.1 Duopalatinus emarginatus | reverse complement strand
TACTAGTGTGCCCCAGTGTTTACTAGTGTTTACGAGTGTGCCCCAGTGTTTACTAGTGTGCCCCAGTGTTTACTAGTATGTGTGTGTGTGTGTGTGTGTGTATGTCTGTGTGTGTGTGTGTGTGTGTATGTATAAAACTAAGTATATAAAACGCCCTCCCAGAGACAATGTGAGGTTAAAATTTTGAAAGGAACCAGACCCCATGTGACGCTGCATAATGAGAAGATAAATCATTACTCCTCTACTGCTGTCTATGATAGTGTCAAACAGTTCTAGTAAGGGTGTTGAAAGGATGTTCAGTATGAGAAGTCCTTCGATGAGAACAGGAAATAGTTTATGCTTACAGCAGCATTTCCCACAAAACTGAAGTACACACATGCACCGTTCACTTTAATAGGAACAGCTGTACATCTGCTAATTTATGCAGTTATTCAGTCATTCTAGCATATGGAATCAGCACAATGCACGGGGTTATGCAGATACAGGTCAAAAGCTGTGAATAAAATGTGATGGTTGTAGTACATGTATTCCTAATATAGTGAACAGTGAATGTATGTAGAGTTATTCTCTAGAGAAAGGTTGAATCTTGGGAATAGATATCAATTCTTGTTTGTTCTCTTTTTCCTTTTTTTTTATTTTAGATCAATACAAGTTGCTGAGCGATCATATTGAACAGATGGCTGTGGAGTGAATGGCAGCTGCAGAGGACTCCACTATCCTCATGTTCTGTCCTACTGTTCAGTTTCCTGATGTATAACATCATTCAGCTCCAGGTGTCAATCCCACTCCAGCCTTGCTCATTTACCCAACTGAGCCCTGTTACAACCCACCTTCATCTGAACAATTTTCAAAAGTCCAACAGCTAAAATTAGACATATCTATGAGGTGGAAGGGCACTGTCATTTTTCCAGTGCCGCTCTCTATAACTAAATATACTTCCTCTATGCTGCAGCATCACATCAATGCTAGGTTTAAGATGCATATCAGTACCTGACAGATCAGCTATAGTCGCTACGGTTCAGTCTCATGCAATAATTATATATAATATATGCAGTAACCTACTCAGCTAAGCAAATGCTGAAAGTATCTTCACTCAGCTGGGTGTGCTGAGAATGTTCAGCAGTTTTGCTTTATGACTGTCTATCATTATATGGCAGCAACATAAAGAAATGTATGACAACGCATATGGGCTGTAATTCAAACTTAATATGTCAGACAGTCATACCATCTCACATGTGATCACATTCTCCCGTAGACACTATCAAACCTGTTACCTAGTATGGCGGTGTAACGGTGGGATATTGTGTGTAAGAGTTGGATAGTGTGCTTGTGATAATGTCTGTTTGAGAGTTAGGATAGTGTGATAGTGTGTAAAACAATGTATGTGTGTTTGACAGAGGCATGTCGTTATATCTTTGTGCGGACCAGAAGTGGCCACAAGAATAGGAAAATCTGATATTTTGGCAGTGTAAAGACATTTTTGATGGCATAGCTACAATAATCATAATGTCTATGAAAAATCCTCGCAAGAATAGAAAGACAGAAGTGTGTGTGTGATAGATAGATAGATAGATAGGTAGATAGATAGATAGATAGATAGATAGATAGATAGATAGATAGATAGATAGATAGATAGAGAGAGGCAGAGAGTGACCTGTCAAGTTTGAATTATGCTTAAACAGCCTTCTATTAAAGAAAATTGTTGTCCGAGTCTCACCTTTCCAAACTGTTCATAGTGTCATTTCATTTCCAGAAATGCGAGCCCCATATCAATAATGTACAAAACAGTATTAAACACTCACTGTATTACCCATGTGGTACGCGAGCCTCTAGAGTGAACTCAAACTTAAACTCCAGTCTGTCCAAAGTGCCTTTAACAAATTTCCCTTCATGTGTCATGTGTCCATGTTAAAAACTGGAAATGTATATAAACCTCCAGTTTTACATATTTTAGTCCCTGCGCCACATTTAGTGCGTAGTTGTAGAAAATGTTTTAGCGAGTTTTGCATTCATCTGTAATCTCTGTATGCACTCCAAGTCTGTGTTTGCTATGAGTTGTTTTAATTGTTAAGTGATAGATCAGTGCAAGCTGTAGTGCTGTGCAACGGCTGCTGTAGTGTCCTGCAGTGCTGTTCTGTGTTCAGTGTGGATGTGTATTCATTGGTGAGTTAAGCTGTAGTGTATTGTCATTTGCAGTCAATAGAGGGCGGTCATGTTACTCCATATTAACTGCTGAGCAGTGGAGGAGAATGTTGAACAAGTCTGGGGTTTTAGAAGGATTTATGAAACTACTGAGGTCTCCTTGCATGGGGGTACTGAACGGTTAATATATATAAATAATATACACACTTTGTAAATATAGAGATTTTATCTGAGAATGTTGCAGTTGCATTGCAACACGATGGCTGGTTCGAAAAGGGATCGTTGGATTGTTTATTTATATAAAGTGTATATGTTGTCACGTGGTGTGTGTGGATATTTAAGGGATGTCTGTTGGAAAACTGTTGTTGGATGTGCTTTGCAAATCCTGTATGTGTCCTCAATGTACTGTGAATGCATTGTTTTACTGCCCTCATATCCCTACTTTTGTGTTTATAATAAAAGATGTCTAGTCTGATGCGTAGTGAACCTTGTAATGAATCAAAACCTCACATTTCGTCTAATTTAGTTCAATTCTGTTTTATTTGTGTTGCACTTTTTACAATAGACATTTCCACAAATCGGTTCTACAGAAATCCAGATGTGGTTTAGATCTTTAAAAAGCAAGCCAAAGGCAACAGTGGCAAGGAAAAGCTCCCCGAGATGAAACTTTAAGAGGATCCAGACTCAAAAGGGAAGCTGTCCTCCTATAAATAATTACAATAATTACATTTAAAAAGATTCACACCAATGAGGCTGATCCCTGATTCCACACAAGATATTCCTTTATCATTCCTGTGTGTGGGTGTGTGTCATTCTGTGAACATATGTTTTCATGTGCTGGTGAGTGTGCCCAGGCCGAGGCTGCTCAATATGGGAGCGCTTAAGATTCGTTGGTTGAGGGAGCTGCCAAATGGCTGCCACGGCTGACTGAGAGAGTAAACAAACAGCAGTCTCACTGGCCTGTGCTGATTGGACACACAGTCATGAGCTGTGAAGCGCCAGAGCCTGGTGTCACACAGCAAGAACTCCAACCTTGCTAATTAGTGCCAGACCTGGAGCTGAGCAAATGCTTCTTTTCTCATGTATCACCACACACTAATCACATCACGCACTTTCACCTAGCTCACCACTCTCCTTAGCGTGTTTATCTAACGTGTTTATGTCTAATTAGTATTTCAGTCTAGCGTTGAAGTGAAACACTATTCCATTTCTCGATCTAGGCGATGTGATGTATAAAAGCAGCCGCTGACTTAGGAAGAGGATTTCTGTTAGAAAGGCATACTTTGAGACATATTAAGTCTATAATAAGTGAGTCAGTCATATGGGTGGTCTCTGACAGGGGGCAACACACAAACACACAATGCCTTGCTTTTTTTTTAATGCCATGTCAGAAATGGTTAATCACTTTATGCTAACAAGGCAGTTCCAAAATATGTGCTGTATTTGTATTTACCTAATAATGAGAACAATATGCTGTAATTTTGGTGGGGTTTTTTTCTGATTAAATGTACACAGAATCCTCAAAGAGGAAAACTGCTTTAAACTTGAACCATCTGTTTCCTCAATACTCAATGTTCTGCTGGAGTTCACAACAAGCCAGACAGACTTTGACCTGGCACAAGTTGCACAAATGGCCCCTGATAGCCTTTGACCTCTTGACCTTGCCCTGACCTGTCTGCATGGGTCACTGACACATAGCACGTGCAACCGCCAGATCAGTTCTTTGCGCTATAAAAAGCTTTCGTTATTAATTACAAGGGGCGCTTTACAACAGCAATGAAAGAAGAACGTGGGTAAACATCTAGACTGCTAATTAATTCAGCCTGTAATATGGAGGGACAGATAATAGTCAGAGTAAAATGTTCCTCAGTGCATGGGTGGTCAGCTTTTAGATAGACGTGATGCAACAAGGGTGTCACTGTTGCCTCAAGGCCAATGACCCAGTGTATTTGGACGCTAGCCAGGAAACAAATAGCAAATTGATTTTAAACCAAACTAAGTAGCAGCTGCTCTTTGGTCAACTAATGACCTAACTATTACTTAATTTGTACTAATAGAAATAAATGTAATATGATTCAGTTTAAAATGTATAGTAAACCTTGTTACAGTCAGAATTCACTGGGTCTTAGCAGATATGGTATTTATATAACCTGGTAAATTGTTAATGTTAATATTTAAAACATGGTCAAATGTGGTAAATACAAATATCAATTCTTGTTTAACACCACTTAGAGACCTCTTATGACTTGCTTAGCTGATCCAAAGGTGGCCATTTCTAATCTGACAAGTGCAAAATTCACTAAAATACCAAATACCTTGGTTATTTGTGTAAGAATCAGTTTGGCCTGTGCAACATCACTTGCAAACTTGAAAGTTTATTTCTAAAGAGCTCTTTGTTTTTCGCTGTTATTTTTAATTTTCACAGTGTGATCTAGGGACCATATGTGTTAGTGGGATAGATATTTATTGTGCTAACCTCATGTTACAGCTTTCCAGGCATGAAATTTAAAAAAGTATGTAAACATTCAATCTTCAGAGATTTCTTGGTGACAAAAGAGCTTTTCAATATACGGTTCCACCGTTTTAAGTGATTCATCAAGGATGGGGATACCTGACTCTTTTGAATGTGTGTTTGGAATTAATATGGTTCTATGTGTGTGGTTGCTATTTCTTGCTGTTACTGTATATGTGTATGTACATATGCATGGCCATGATCCGATCCTGAAGTGAGCTGTGTAAAAATATCAATTATTTCTGTGAGCGTCTCGCTCTGGGGGCTGTAAAAACAATTCTTTCACTTATAAGTGAGCTAAAGAAACATTAATACTTTTCCAACTTTTCCTGTATAATGTTACTGCACCTGGTGTATATGGGTTTGTATACTATACAAGAAATAGTGATGCCTTGATGTCTTCAAATTATACCATTACCTTGATTACTACATTTTACGTTTGTGCAGTCTGGTGTGCTGTGAAACAGATGTTATTTGTACTGGAATATATACATGATTTTCATTTATCCACCACAAATCAGTACAACCAAGTTCTTCTGACTAATTTGAATATCTGTATCATATGAGGAAACATTTCTATTCTAATAGATCCAGAACGACAGTGTTCCAATGAAGGCATCAAGACTCACTGAATGGTTTGATGATGATATGACTCATCTCGTGATATACTATGGCCTTCATGGTCACCAGATCTCCAAATCAGACCAGTTAAACATCTATGAGAAGTTTTGGATTAATATGTTAAACAGAGCTCTCCACCACCAGTTGAATCTATACATTTTCCAAGAATGGAGTCCATCCCTCCAGTACGGATCCAGAGACTTGTAGAAGCTGTGTCAAGGCACATTAAAGCTGTTCTGGAGGCTCATGGTGGCCCAGCAGCTTACCTAAATCACTTCATATTGTTTTTTTCCTTCAACTTTTCATGCGTCTGAACTGTATCCTATGTAATTTTTTTTTTCATGTTCTGTTCTTCCCGCTTGGATAATGATGTATAAAACAGCATGCCAGGAAGTGTAACCGGATTAGCAGTGAATGTTCCTCACAGCAATCTCATCAATCTTCATCACATCCCGGCCCACCCGCTGCACTGAGCACATATTTGGACAACTGAGGTCTGTTTATGTAGAGAGTGAAAATATATAACAAACAACTAGATTAAACCCCTTTTGAAGGCACTGCTCTTAAAAAAATATGATTTAATGCTGACTGGAGTCTGTGATTGCAATTGAAATGAAGGTGAAGACAAATCGAACTGTTGGCTTTTTTATTTCATTCTTTTAATTTCACCCCTGATAGATAAATCAAGCCTTCGCAACATAACGTTAATTTACATTAACAAAGCCTGAGAGTAGGTTAGAACATACAAGTTTGGCATAAAATGTGAAATATAGTCTAAAGAAGTGGTTTTGTTGTTAGTGGTTAGTGGTTGGATGTTGGAAATCACAACCAACTATTATCTAAATTGTTTATGTTTTTATATTCTGACTGACTGCTCTCTTAAACCGAATGGGTTTAATCCAAATATCAGGACCTCAAAAACAAGTCACCTATAATTAAGATCAACCAATGAATTCTATTGGTTGAACTTTTATGAATAAAAGTCCAATGGCTCCAATAAATGACCAAAATGTAATTGGTTAAATTACATTAATAAATGAATTATTGAAATTGACAGATAATGTGCTCTGAACCCTAGCAAGGCTTTTTAAAGGCTGAGAGGTTGGGACTAGGTCCCACTGGGAAATGGATCCTTCAGCACAAAATAATGAGACAGTGATTGGTAGGTTTTTATGTGAAACAGCGCAAGTTGAGAGGAACTGAAACTGAGGTATAAGTAATTCCAGCCAATTTTTACATAAATATAGCATTAGTTTTTGTTGCATGTTTTGGTTTATGAAACATTTTGCTAACATTTGTGATGTAGAAACCTTTGGTGAACATTCCAATTTGGTTGTATTAACATGCCCCTAACAATCGCAATACAAGAAACGTTTAGAAAACCTTATGACAATGTTCCACTTGAGAACACTTAACTTCTCAAATTGTCAAGAGAAGGTTCTTGTAAAACTAACCATATGCGAATTATAGACCATTTAATTGAGCGTTCTGTGTTTGGTGTGCCAGAACTAAAATCTACAGGTCATGCTAACAGCTCTGCCATATCAGGTTTAGAACCTGACCACTTTGTATAAAGTCCAACTACATATATGGATATTTGGAGTACTAAACAGAGTTCTATGGGTTCAAAAATGTTGGAGCTCTCTAAAGTCTTCACTTTCACCTGTGGCTTGGCTTAATATGTCTAATCATGGTTATATGGGTATGAGAAAATTTATGAGAAAAAGATTGAACTATGGGTGTGGTAACTGTTGTTAGAATAAAATAAAAGAGTAGAGCGGGCCCATGTTACACAGTTGCTTTCCTTTATTACTATCATAATGTTACTTAAATCCTCCTTTTCTGATTGTCCATCAGCTGCTCTATAGCAAGAAAAAACTGCTGGTTTTTGACAGCTCTCTAACTGGAGCATTTGTGGTTATGACTGAAGAGAGAGAAAGTGCTCTGGTTCTCATCAAAATAAATGAGAAAGAGATGACGCTCTCTGAGACCTAAATGCAGATATTTTACACTTTAAACACTTTGGAGGATCATCTTTCTTTTCTATGTTTATTTTATTATGAAGCTGGTGAAAGAATAAACCCAAACTGAAAATGTTATTCTTTGAGTTTTCCCTCTAATCTGTGGCCCATAAACTCTGAGCTGTCAAGAAAAACTTTTCCTGTATGTGATACCGTACTTGAGCAGCCACAGAAGAAAACCTTGGGCAAGACTCAAATATCGGTTTGCTGTAACCGTTAAAGATGGCATGCAATAAACATTTACACAAATGCAATGTTATTCATAATACTTAATAATACCTGTGTTGCAAAGAGGGGCATTTCAATAAAATAAAGCAGATCAGCTCAAACATATTACCCATATATTTTTAGTGTGACATTTCTTAATATAATATGATAATATCATAAAATGTCATAATATAATTTTGCATCTATATCTTCTGAATTGCAGATGATATGGTAGAGGCTTTATGCTGCGCTTCACACAGCAAAACATGTCTTCTTAGAAATATTAAATAATGTTATTTAATATTTTTATTATGAGATTATTGTACAGAATATATGACATATGCACATATTTTAATCTAAATCTGTTTTCTTTTTTGACAGTGGATTTTACTTCTTTTAGGATATAAACAGTTAAAAGAAGTAAAATTATCTGGTAATGAAGTAAGAGAAGCATGAGAAAGAAATATATTCATATCTATAAATAGACTCAATACTCTTATAAATCTAATTTGAATTTTTTTTTTTTTTTTGAATTTATCTATATTTAAGGAAGTTTTGCTTGCCAGGATAGCACTTTTGTGCAGTACATATTATCAGATTATAAGTTACTGCTTGGGTAATGGTAATGGTACAATAGTAATGGTACAAAGAAAAAAAGCAAAGGAAATTTCATTCCAAGAAAGGAGCAGATAAGAACATTTTTTGCTAGAAATAGTGAGGCTGTTGGGCTTCTGGTAGAGTGCTCTGTCACACAGGATTGTTTATGTAAGTGCCACGTTTAGCATTTTCCCAGTTCTACAAATATGCTGATATATGCAATAACAGCTCAAACATTATACACACGGGATGTAGCAGTGGGATCACAGGGGAATATAACTTCATGATAGCAATTCCTGTCACTTTTTTTTCTCAAGTGTATTTTTAAGTGTGTTGGTACATTTACACAACTTTTTGACAGTAAATATCTGTATCTAATCCCTTAAAGAAAAAAAAACAAAACGTTTTTTAGACAGTGCATGTTTTACAGATTATATTTATTTTCCAAATGTTCATGTTTTATTTTTCACATGAATAATTATTTTTCAGATGTGATCACCTATTGTTCACATGTGCATTCAAAGGCGTTTGAAACACATAATTACACATTACTATCATGTGAAAATATATAATCATATATGAAAAGTATGTGATTTTTCCAAAATGAATCATTTAGTGAAATCAGGTTCAGCCATATAAAAATCCTACAGGTGATATTTTTTATAGCTTATCAGTAGTCACTGGGGAAATGGTATTTATGGATTTATATTGTGTTACAAAAACAATATATTTTGCTATTGTGGTAAATAAAAATAAAATCATGAAAGTGATGACGTATTGTGTGTGTTATTTTTTTTCTTTACTTTGATGTAATGCACTTGCTGATACACTTCACTGACAAAGAATCTAAAGTTTATACTTGATCATTTGTTTATAAAGGCATAATTTAACTTATTATAAGGTCATGTTCATAAGAACTCGCAGCATGTAAATGTCAACATGAGTCTATTTCATAACAATCGCTGTCATTTCATAACTGGCTTTAAAGATTCAGGCTAACAGATTAGGGAAGCTTCCCGCCTGCTTGATCTTAACAGCACATCTGTGCAGGGGGATAGATGAGAGCCGTTGACTCTCGCTAACTCCCAGCCTTCGGGTGGATGTCGCTCTATTTACACGTCTGACCAAAAGAATCCTATACACAGGAAATGCTTGTGAATGTGAGTCCCCCTGCTCAAATGTGGGGAAGTTTATTTATTTCCACGAGCATTCCTGATTTGCACTCTGTAAAGCTACACAGAGAGAGAGAGAGAGGCCGTGCAGCTGAATCAGATTCATGGCTATATATAGTGGCATGGGATAAAGTGGGTACCCAAGGGCCTGGTTCTTTAGACCAAGATTAGATTTGGCCCTAAAGATAAATATAGAAATTGTCTATGAAACTACTGTCAACTTCTGTATTCAGACCCAAGTGATACTTTAGGTCAAGGGTATTTAATTTTAAGCCCAAACTGTTTTAGACCAAAAATGCCCTTCCAAATAAATGTTAACACCATAAATCATTCCACTGAAACATGCTAGAAGCTGCTTGGAGAAAGTAAATAATAGTATAATTGACACAAGCTTTTACTTCTCTTAATGCAATCATAATGAAAATCCTTATACTAACAGCTATTTTGTTTCAAATAGAAAACATTTTAATACATTGTTTAAATTCACTATTTTAAGTCTAGCAATGTTTTGGTGAACTGTTGTTAAATTTACATTTAAATCACATTTTGCTATTTCAGAGCCGTTTTGCAGTGTAGATAATGAAAATGATTTTTTAAATTATTAAATTAACAGAAATCACACATAGAATTACTGTGTAAAAAATATTTTATTTATACAATAAGTGGTATTTATTGTATGTCAGATTTTGTTCCACGAACATTCGACTCATTCGCTCCTATCATCCTCAAAAATGCTCCCACCTATTTGCATCTATGTGATACATAAGGACAACATGATACAAGTTGTAATTTATCTTGTATTCCCTTTTACAAGCACTGAAAGGAGCATAATCGGAGCTCAAATAAACATTTATATTTAAACAGCAACATCTATGAGGGTTTGCATGGCGCAGCTCTCTATGGGTAATACATCAACCGAGTTAACTTCTGTCAGCCTTATGTGAACATTCGAAGTGGGCCACCCAGGTAGTGCCAAACGACAACAACAACAACAACAACAATAATAATAATAATAATAATAATAATCATCATCATCACCATCATTATCATCATTCATGGCAGTTATTGAACTGAGCTATTGAAATAAACCCCTTAGGTGGATATTAAGTCTTATCCCAGCAGTGCTGATTTTTTAAGTCTAATTAGTCAGAAAATGTTGATTAATTTTCTGTAAACATATGGCTTTGAAAGTAGTTCCAGCTGCATTCAAATATGTCATAGCCTTTTTTATATTTATGCAAATATAGTAATAACTCATTCACTGGAAATGTATAATTTAAAGATGATAATACATTTTAAGTGCAATTAATTAAATTATATTATATCAAGATGTTATGAGATAATATTATAGCAAGATAGCGTTCATAGAAGATGTCTTGTCTGCCAGCATGCTGTCAGTAAGTCCATAATTTTCCTGCCATGGGAAAGTCATTCCGGTTTCTCGATAACACTGCCTTACAGCTGCATGTTTCAGTTGTTGTTGTTTTTTTTTTTCAAGAAAAAGAAAACTGGAGGCTGCTGAGGGTGTGACTGTTTATAGGTGATTCTTGGTTGATTGTGAGCAAATTGCTGTGGTATAAAAACTATAAAACACGTTAGAACATCCAATAACGTTCAGTTACTGGAAATTAAACAACTTGAACCCAGATGAATTAATTAAACATTATTACCTTTATTACATTATGAGCTCAGTCAAAACTCTAAGACTTTTTAGCAACAGATTTTAGTCAATGCTTGGTTTTGTTTTACTTCATCCAGTTATTAATATATGTATACGATATATATTTTGTGTGTGTGTAT
>JAOVVF010000036.1:24251774-24267621 GCA_028565595.1 Duopalatinus emarginatus | reverse complement strand
GTGTGTGTGTGTGTGTGAAATATCCGGACACTTACCACATACAATAGCAGTTTTGCCACATACAATGTATGCTCTTTGTAAAATGTCACACACACACACACACACACACACACACACACACACACACACACACCTCTATCTATCTTTATTTTTCTATATCTGCATATATCTATCTATTTTATTTTATCTATATTATATCGATTAAAAAATTACTGTGGTAAAACTAAGGATTAGGATTGGGATTAGGATTAGATTTAGGATAAGGATTAGGCATAGCATTAATTAAGTCCTGACATAAATGAGTCAACACGTGTCCATATCTGTGTATGCTGCCATCTGGTGGACATGTTTAGAAACGTGTTAAGATTAGAAGACAGAAAACTAATTTCTACAGTAAGCTAACACTGCAGTAAATTTATTTAGTAGGTTAACTAAATGCTGTTGAGTTACTCGTGGAAAGATGTCACTCTGAAATTTTATAAATTAGTATTAGAGGAAAGGATCCATAGCAAATACTACAGTCCATAGCAAAGGAAGGATATTACATAAAGATCAATAGTAAAGAAAAATATCTAACACATTTCTGGTGCGCTTTTATTTCATAAAAAAAAACAACAACAACAGTTTTATTCTTGGTAATCGCGGGACTATTACTTTGACACCCAGAAAGAACGCCCGCGGTTCCGGAAGTGCTGCGACTCCTCACACCGGAAGTTGAATAATCAGCTGATCGAGGTGTTTTTGATGGAAGTTACCGTTGGAACAGTGCAGGGCTTCTTTATGGTGTCGAGTTGACGATAAACACCAGTGGGACTGTTAACGCAGGTTTGAGAAGGGAGACTGGGTCTGAGGAAGACTGAGGGAGCTCAGGTGTTATTAACACTGTGGTGGCAGGGGTTTGAAATTCGCTAGCTGTTGAAGCTCAGTGAAGAAAGAAAACAAGGCTAGGCGAGTCTCTCTCTCCCTCTCTCCCTCTCTCTCCGTGTGAGTGTGTGAACGTGTTGAGTCCGTTAGCTAATTTAACTACAGAGGTCTGAGCCGGAGAGAAAAGGCAGCTAAACTAGCTAGCTTCAGCTTATTTTTGTTAACTGGTGAGTTAGTACACACACACCAGAGGGGTGTTTTTCAGTTCAGGAGGGCGACCAGGTTGCACAATCTCTGTTAGTGTGTGTGTGTGTGTGTGTGAGAGAGAGAGAGAGAAAGAGAGAGAGATTGGCAGTGCTAGAGGTGTGTGTGTGTGTGTTTTATTTACTGGACCGATTTATTTTTAACGCGCACTGAATAGTTAAAGGAAAAACAACCTGTAAGCATTCGCGCCTCGTCATATTTAACAAACTTGTATATATGTCCTTGTAAATGTGTATTTATGAGTAAATGTGCTGGTATATTCGTTAGCGTTAGTTAGTTTTTTTCATGCCGGTGTGTATAAGTATGCTGACTGTGTTGATCACCGGACTGCAGAGTTAATACAGGCTCAATAAAACCCGGTCAGGGTTTCAGTCTTCACTGAACGGCCGTGTGTACACATTCACAGCGTTAAACAGACCAGGACGAGGTTGATGTGGCCTTTGCCGGAGGTTCAGGTGACACTGACGCTTGTGTAACAGGAGTTTTAGTCTGGAAGTGTGTGAGAGGAAAGGTCCAGCTCTGGCCCAGTCCGAGAAGCCCGCTGAAAACCCAATGCTGGATCTGGAGGTGGTTCCTGAGCGCTCTTTGGGAAATGAACAATGGGAATTCGCATTAGGTAAGATTCAAACAAAACAAGCAGTCTGGGAGTCGGTGCCATCCAGCTGCCAAAGGGGTTTGGGCCCCTAAGATCCCTAACCACGAACTGCTTAGTTGTGTTTATTGTCAGTTGCTTTGGGAAAAAATAATAGTGGCTGCCAAATAAAGGCCGAGTTCCTAATTTTACACTGCATGTAAACTCTTTACAGATAAAAAAAAAAATACTGTTGTTGTTCTTGTTTTTTCTTCTTATTGTTGTTGTTTTTATTGATATTATTGCTCTTCTTCTTTTTTGTATTGTTGTTCTTTTTTCTTTTTCTTTTTATTATTATTATTATTATTATTACTTCCATTGCTTTATTTACAATATATTTTGTTTTATTTTTGGTCACCCTCTTGCTGTTTTTATTCTGTATTGAAAACTATATTGTGCTGCATTTCTAATGGCCGTTATTTTATTAAAAAATTTTTTTTTTTTTTTTTATCAGTTTTTGCCCCCTCATCATTCCTCATTGTTTGGCTAGCAAATGTGTTTTAAGCTGTTGATACAAATTGGTCTGTTAGTTGTGTAGATATACATATACAGAAGAGTTTGGCTCCTTTAATGAAAAGGATTGTTTTTATTTCGAAAAGGAATGCCATTGGCTCAGGCCATTTCCATCTTACAGAAGCACTGCCGAATTATCAAAAATGTCCAGGTGCTCTACAGCGAACAAGTAAGGATGGACAATTCACTGTTAGTTTGTATAAGGGGTAAAGCACTAATAAAGGCAACCTGATGCTAGTTTTTGTTCCATGGTTCTCTTCCTTACAGATGCCACTCAGTCATGACCTCATACTTAACTTGACTCAGGATGGAATTAAATTGCTGTTTGATGCTTGCAATCAGAGATTGAAGGTTTGTGTGTGTGTGTGTGTGTGTGTGTGTGTGTGTGTGAGAGCGAGAGAGAGAGAGTGAGTAATTATAGAAACTGAGAAATTGCTTTGCTTTTTTTTGAATCTGAATTTGCTTTGAACAGTTTTTTTTTGTCTGTTCTGGTTTCTGTTCACATTTTGTCATGCATTTATTTGAATCTGTGTCCACTAAGTCAAGTGTTATTATTTGCAGGTTATTGAAGTGTATGACTTGAGCAAGGTGAAACTGAAATACTGGTAAGTATTATACATGTGTATTTCCACAGTTATATAGTATGTTTTATCAGTTTGTCCACTATAGGAGAGAATGCAGAATAAAACTTTTAGGGGAAAAGGCTCTTGCAGACGTGTCTACATGTGTGCACAATGGTGGCTTGGCAAAGTGGGTGTGTCGTGTAGTAGGCATGTCATGAAGTGCTTTGTCCGGATCATCATTCAGAACTACTTGCTGGGAGAAGGGGACCAATAGGGTTAGACGTTTGCATGTGTCGTCCAAGTACTGCCCAGAACAAATGTAATCTCCTCTTCCTTATCTTACAGTGGAGTACATTTTAACTCTCAGGCAATAGCACCTACCATAGAGCAGATTGACCAGTCCTTTGGCGCTACTCATCCAGGAGGTACAGTATACAATCTGCCTGCTCATATACTAGAAGAAATACTGATTCCTTTACTCATTTTATATGGACTGTATGCGAATAGTGTTTTCCATGTTTGTTTGTTTGGTATGTTTGTTGAGCATGCAGTGACCTTTCAAAGGATTCCTCATAGTAATATATAATTTTTGTTCCACACCCAGTGTACAATGCTGCAGAACAGCTCTTCCATCTGAACTTTAGAGGTCTCTCATTCTCCTTCCAGTTGGACTCATGGAGCGAAGCCCCAAAATACGAGGTATGGCAAATTGTTGCATGTGCTTTTCCCTTAATATTTTTCTGCACACAAAGCTCTAATCATTTTTAGGATTATCATCATATTTCAGAAATTGTACCCCACTTGTCAATTTTCTCAGGAAAAAATTTGAAAATATACTGTATATAAGCAATAAAGCATGTCAGGATATGCTGTTGAAGAAATCAATGGTATGGTGGTGTTCTGCTTTTACCAACCTGAGGTTGATAATTATTACAGCACCAATCTGAACCAACACTGTAGGATTTCTGTGTTCCACAGTGTGTTGTATGACATCCTTTATGTGTTTAATAACACTGAGATGTGGTGACTTAGCTGGGAATGGCAAAACCCCAAACTTAGATGAGTGTATGTCTAGCCAACACTATTTGCTGTCTTTAGACATGTGTGGTGGTGGCGCATTGTCCTTGCTGGAAGAGAACAAACCTATCAGAATAAATGCAGGCCATGAATGGGTGCACACATATGGGTGCACACACACCATTCACCTGTTAAGAGATTTGTAGGCGTACCAGGGGTTTCCTAAACAAATCCCATTATATCATGTTTTGTTAGACACTATGAATGGTTTTGTTGTTGTTGTTGTGGGTTTTTTTCTCTCCTGCTAAAGCCACACCTGAACCCGCATGCCAATCCATTCCAAGTTATTTTACTTTGACAGCCTAACTTTGCCCATGGCTTGGCCTCCCTGCAGATTCCTCATGGGGCTACAGTAAAGAGGATGTATATTTACACTGGAAACAACCTTCAAGAAACAAAGTAAGACCTGTGTGTTTGTGTTCGAGTGTGTGTATGCATGCTTTGCATGACAATCAATAATGAATCAAAGAAAACAAAATATTTGTGATTAGGCATCGCTAAAAGAGTAGGCATAAGTACATTTCATTTATCACAAAAACTATTTCTTAATAGTGTTTTTCCACAAAAAGAGATGTGCATGTCCATCATTGCACATTTTACTGTATTGCCAACAGATCAATCCGTTAAAAATATATATGAAGTTAGTGCTAATGCGATATATGTTTCACCCCTATGGCAAGTGCGGTTCAACACTTATTTGATTTAAAACAATGTGATATATCGTGAAACAATACAATGCAAAAGAATGATACTCTGCTATTCAGTATGGTACAGTTATCCATTAGCCTGGTTATTGCATTTTCTCTTGTCCTGTAGTAAAGTGCACACGTCAGTGTGTTGTTCAGGTGTCCACGTACATTTGCCCATATCTGTAAAATTTATAAATATAATTAAATATATTTATGCATATATTTACAAAACACAGTTCTTGTTGGGTAATTAATGGATTTGTTTCATGGTAAAAAAAACCTGTTTCCATTTGGGTTTAAACTCATTGAGTAGCAAATCTTATAATCTGAACATTCCACCCTTTTTCTGTGTCATGTGTCCTTTATTGTACTTGTATTAGTTTCACTGAGCAGGTCACACTGTATGATACAAAGACATTTTGTGTCAACAATCACCATATTAGTGTGATGGTCAGGGTTCCACAAACCTTTGGCCATTTGGTGCAGTTGAATTATTGTGGGTCTGGCAATTATTCTGAAAGCTATGATAATAAATGTGATCATGTCTATCACCCAACTATATATATTCTCAAAGTGTCATTATAGTGACATTATATAATCAGTTATGAAATTAATATTAATACACTTCTTAGAAAGCCATCCCTTACTTAATACTAATGATTAGGGGTGTAACAAAGCATCGTGCCAAACTGTATCGTGGAGACAGACGGACGATATCACGGTTTGTGATTTGCCATCTAATGCAGTTGCGTTCTTGAATCGATTAAACTCACACTAGAACGTCCTGCACCACTCTTCCCCGCTGCACCAGTCTCTAGCATTGCAGCTTTTTCCATTTAGCATCTCAGCCTCTGCCTAAAATTGTAGAATTGTTGATTTTTCTGAAAACCAGTATCCTAGGATAGCAGTGAGGAAAAACATAAAGTGTGTGTAGGTTGAGCTAAGCTCAGCAAACCTGTTTGGTTACTGATTTAAATTTAACATGGTGCTTGTTTATCTGGTGAAGCTGTTACAATAAGACATTTTGAGAGCTCAATATAAACCACTGTTTGTTTTAAAAGCAGGGAACTAAGTTTTTTTTGTTGTAGTTGTTGTTTTTTTGGTTTTTTTTTTGCTTTACTTGTTTATTTAACATTTATTTAAATTATTTTTTTTACAATAATGCATTTTACATGGCTTATGCACTTGAAAAAATAAAAAGTGAATGTAAAAAGAATAAAAAGAAATAAAGAAAAAAAATGTAATTCAAATTTTGTCTGTTATGAAAAAATTGAATCGTGAATCCAATCCTGGATCGAACTGAATCATGAGCAAAGTGCATCGTTACATCTCTACTAATGATCTTGCATCCTGAAGCATAACTGATGCAAATTCTCTATATTATTTCTCTTAAAGTGAGATAAATGACTTTATGCTTTACACATTTGCCAGAGTGTCTATAAATGTAACTCTCTTCCATGTGAGTGCAAAGAGAAGTGTTGGATATGCTCCCTAGACATGTAGCTAATTTAATCATCAATGCTAATGCATTTTTTTTACATCACATTAGCTGTTGAACTGAGAATACCATTTGGATTCGAGCACTGAAATGACTTTCCTCTTGCACAATCTATATTATTCATATATGCTCCCCCCTCTCTCTCTCTCTCTCTCTCTCTCTCTCTCTCTCTCTCTCACACACACTTACTCTCACTCATTCTCTTTCTTTCACTCTTAGGGCTCCTGGGATGCCCCTGGCCTGTTTTCTCGGTAATGTATATGCAGAGTGTGTGGATGTGCTGAGGGATGGAACAGGGCCTCTGGGTCTGAAACTGCGGATCCTCACTGCAGGTATAGAATGATATGAATCTGTTTCATTCATCTCAAGATCTTGTAATATTGGTGGTGATTTAGCATAGAGCTGCAGCACTCATGCCTTAATTATTAAATACAATTCTACCACAGCACTGTAAAATTCTGATTGGTGTTGAATGCAGAAAGGTTTCATTAGATTGATTTTCTCTAACAGCACTGCTGCTCTGACAGTAGTACTGGCTGTAACTTACTTCTCACATGTTTAAGTAACAATTCATTTACAGGGACTTAAGACAAATAATAAACAGATAACAAAAGCTCATAATTATGGATATGGTATTGTATTCTGCAGGAACATATTAACTTACTGAGGGCATTGAACTTTTTTTTTCCAGTGTTCCTGAGTAAACATCAACACTGATACAGGGTTTTTTGTTTTCGTTTTTTTTTTGTATGTGTGTGTTTGTGTTCTTTCTCAGGCTGTGGTCCAGGAGTGTTGGCTGATGCAAAGGTGCGAGCATTGGAAAGGAACATCTACTTTGGTGATTCTTGTCAGGATGTTCTGAGTGCTCTGGGCTCCCCACATAAGGTTTTCTACAAATCTGAGGACAAGGTACTGACACTAGAATAACTAAGCTGAAACTTGGTTTTCAGCACTTGATCAATGCTTTTGCTTTGTCTATAAAGGCTCATGACATTACAAAGTCTCTTTTAATTGTCATGGTATTACTGGACTTTTCACCCAGCATGTGAACATATCTCTAGAAAACTCATGTGTAACATATTTGTCAAAAATCATCTCTGTTTATCATTTTGACAAGTATAACAAAGTCAGTTAGTTCTGTTTTTTACAATCATACTAAAAACAAATAGTACTCGCCTGATGATATTCTTGATTCCTGATCTAGTGAACTAGCATGATGACATATGTCTACAAAGCTCTTCGTAAGCTGCTCTGTAAATTTCTTTGTGGTGTATAAAACTCTCATGGCATCTTTCAGATGAAGATCCACTCTCCTTCTCCACACAAGCAAGTCCCATCTAAGTGTAACGACTACTTCTTCAACTACTTCACCCTGGGAGTGGTAAGTGTCTATAGTAGATAAGCAGCTGTTTGCCTACAGCTCAAGCCCGCCAGCTCTGTCCACAGCATTTGCTGCAGTTCTAATACATTACGTAAGTTATAATAATGCATGTGCATTATCTAGGTTTTCAATCGTTCTGGTCAACAGTGAAGTGAAAGTTAACGGTTTGCCTACTGTACTTGCACACAGAGGAATGTGACCTCCACATATAACCCTTCTGTGCAGTGAAACACGCACACACACTAGGTGAACACTAGGGGGGCAGGAAACACACTTTTCTGGAGTTAGGGGGCAGCCCCAAACCACGGCACACAGGGAGCAGTTGGGGGAGTTAGGTGCGTTGCTCAAGGGCACCTCTGTCAGGTCTTGCAGGGTCCCTAACCACTAGGCCACAGCTGCCCCAGGACATCTTAGGATTCTTTAATTGTTAAAAAAAATCTTTAATTCTTAATGACTTTGAAAAACTGATTTTCATTATGAATGTAATTTAAATATTAGGCAAGTTTTAGATATTTATTCTTAAGTGTTTTTATAATTCATGCTTTCTATATTTATTTTTAAAACCAGAAGACTGATGTGTTTTTGTACCTACAAAACTGTTATGCTGTGTGACAACGGTTAGAGTTGAAAAGAAATTGCAAGCAGCAACAAGTTTATTTCTCTATTTATATAACCTCTTTCTGCTTTCCAATAAACAACTCTTTTGCTGTTCTCTCCTCAGGACATACTGTTTGACTCCACAACCCACCTGGTGAAGAAGTTTGTTCTACACACCAATTTCCCCGGCCATTATAATTTCAACATGTAAGTCTTGTGCTGGCAGGATTTAGAAACATTTCATTAGACGAGTTGATGTAAAACGACTAGTTTATTAAGCACACAAATGGTGAGGGAATTGACTGAATTTGTTATTAAAAGTCTTTCCTCGTGAAATTGAAACTGATAACGAGACTCTGCATGCATTAAGTTACATTTGTATTCTTTTCTAAGGAGCTTTATGGATCTTGGCAAGATTTGTGGTTTTGTTACAGTTTTGTTACAAATTTACAGCAACTTTAATTTCATTTCAGATACCATCGATGTGATTTTAAGATTCCACTCGTAATTAAAAAAGGTAGGTGAAAATACAAAATTTCTTCTGTCAATATAGTCCAATATTTGGGAACCTATTTTTAGGTCAATACACCGACACAAATAGCTAGATCTCTGCTTGTCTTAGAAGCATTCATGTTTTTCAGATGGACCTGATGCCCAGGAGGAAGACTGTATCCTCACAACTTACAGCAAGGTGACTGCACATGACTTACACCATTGTAATAGAACACAAAATGAATCAGCCTCCAAGGTTTGTGGTAAATGTGCTAAATGTATTTCTTCCCACTCAGTGGGATCAGATCCAGGAGTTATTGGGACACCCAATGGAGAAACCAGTGGTCCTTCACAGGTGAGAGAGTGACGGCTTTGAATTTAGATTAATGACATTGTGGTTCAACTCTTTGGGATTGATTCAATGAAGCATTAAAGCATTAATTTCTTAAGCAGCTTCCTGGTGTAAGTCTTCATTATTAACCTTTGGTTTTTGTGCAAAATCTGTTTCTTAAGTAATGTAAAAACAAGACTACTTTGACAATTTTTCCTCTACTGAGAAATTGAATTTTACTTAAACTGGACATTCAAGGCATGCATGAGCAGCTTGAATTAGATCAACTACTTCTGTACAGCTTTGGTAAAATTCTTCTATGACTCAATTATGGGCAGTACAGTGGTTTAAGGTTGCTGCTTCATAGCTCCATGGTTTCTCTTAATGTAGTGTTTTGCATAATGTAGGGTTTTTTTGGTTTCCACCCATCTCCCAAACCACACATGGGTGTATTGGATATGCTAAATTATCCCTGGAGTGAACAAATGTGTGAATGTGCATATGCACAGGTCATTCATCTTCAGTATTGCATGTGCATATTTTAAAATTTCAATGTTAAGTACATGCCTTAAGTTCATCAGTAAGTTTTCAGTTAATAAGCTTTGTTATTCAGTACAGATGGTATATATTTGGTGGATAAAAAATTAGGCTGTAACACTAAAGTATTCTTTCAGGTTCCAGGTAAAAACTATGAAGGTCTCTTGCAATTAAAACCTTTTATGCACTTTTCTGCAGGTCATCTTCCGCAAATAACACAAATCCCTTCGGATCAACATTCTGCTACGGGCTACAAAGGATGATTTTTGAGGTATGAGTGTCATGCTCTTGTATGTGGTAGTGCAGCTTGTGTTTTAATTAATGTATAGACTCATGCAATTATAAAATCAACAAAACATGTGGCAGCAGTACAATGCGTACATTAATACAGTTTCAGGACGTGCCAGATGTGTGGGTTTTAAATGTGCAACATCTGGTTGCTTTATTGTTTTTTGTATATTAGACTGTTGTATATGAACATTCCCTGAGATCAGTAGGTTTTCCCATTCTAATGCTTGATGTGAACGTTTACATGTATTGCCATGTACCACATTTGGCTAAGTAGGTGTACAGGTCATCTTCTTTAAATCTTTTTTAAACACTGATTGTAGGCTTTTTAGATGATTTCTCCACCCACAGTGAAGTACACTATGCTTTCAGGTGATGCAGAATAACCACATAGCATCAGTGACCCTGTATGGAGCTCCTCGTCCTGCCAGCCTTCCACGTGCCGAGCCAAGTGCTCACTGAAATTCCCGTCCTGCCCAGTAGGGCCCACCAGCGCAGTGTGCCTTCCCTCACTGCTGCCACCACACAAGCTAGAGAGCCACCTGCTGGGAGATCCTCAGCCATCCTCGTTCGTCCTTCTGCTGCACACTAGGATGGATGTCCTTCCCTGGACCCGTTTATAAAAAACACAGCAGATTACATTGCTTCTTCCTCTCCCTTCCTCCTCCGTCTGTGACCATGTCATCACAGCACAGTGAAGCGTTTACACACACATATACATGGACACATTTTAAGTCTTACATTAATAAGCATGCATTTATCAAGCTTAGAGAAGCTGTTATGGTGTTGTGACCTGCATTTCATCACTGGTTGCTTTTACTGCACATCACACACATACATGTTCACTTCATTTCAGTAGAGCAGAGACGGCACACACCGATAAATACATGGCGCATTGGCTTCCACTGCATGAAAACATTTTTTTTTTAGTTAGGACTGTGAGATGTACTTGATTACAAGCACAAATTAGTTGCGCAATTGATGGTGTGTCAGTGCTGTGAATGGTTTCTTGGCACACGAGTTTCTCACGTACAGACAAATGTACGCAGGTTAAATACACAGCATGGCACATCTTCTCCCTTTGCAGTGCTGTGCAGTGCAATCTTCAGCTTAGCATTAGGTCAGTTTATCATCTGTTTTAAGATAAAGCATTGTTTTTAACATTTGCACTAAACATGTCATATTTACTTGACAGCAGACTTCTTGACTTCTTTCCACTGAGGACTGTTGGGATTTTTGAGTGTGGACGGGAGAGATTATGTGAGAGTAGAGGAAAGCAGAGATACTTTGATTTTCAAGCTTTTAATGCAGCTCTTTGGACTTTCTGCATCTCACACACTTTCCCCCCTAATTTCTACACTACCTTTCATCCTGTTTGTGGATTAGATCTTATAAATTTCCAATGATTTTCTCTCTCGAATCTTAGTTTTAAAAATATTGCCAAAACATTAGCCAAAGACCTTGAGATACTACATAGATCTTATTAATTTACCAGTTTGTTTTGGTTACTCCCCTAGAAATTCTCCCTGTAGTCTGTACCCTTGTACTCTTATTCATCACATTTTAAGGTATTTTATTACTACATATCATATTCTTTGTTGCTCTGCGCTTTCTCTCCTGGTTTCTGGTCTACAGAGACGTGCGGCAGTGTTTCTGTACATACCAGACAAACAGGTTTTTACAGCACTCTGCTGCTGTGTCCAGTTTATGTACAGATCTGTAAATAGTGTATTCTTTAAGTCTTGTCCTTTTAAGCTCATGGTACCATGTGGGTTCAGATCGAGTTGGAAATCTCATGTCAGCTATTCTTTATATTGTCCTTTCAAACTGAAAGACTGAGTTTTCAAACCTGGGTGGTTTAGATGGACACTGTAGCAGCAGCCCATGTCTGACCACTGTTGGGATGATGTGAGAGATGACTGCAGTGGTTACAAAAAAACTGATTTTAAAAATATTTTATGTTCATGAAAAATAAGTGAAGTCCTGGCACGTCTTTGTGGTTCCCTGGGTAAATACAACACACCTGATTCACCTCATCATGTCATTACCAGGCTTATAGTTGTTTAATAAGGGACATCAGTAAACCAGGCTGCAGTCTCACTCTGTAGGACCGCTGTTTTAAAGGTTAGAGCTAAGTCCCACAGTATCAACTGCTTCGAGAAATATGTTTGATGTGAGTGTCCGTCTCCACTGAACAAATCTTTGCAGCTCAGGCTTCTGCAGTTATGAGATGCAGGCGTAGGAAGGCCTAGGTGATTGGTCTCCTGTGCATTTACAAGAGTTGTGAGGAAAGGCTGTGGGTCATTTTTTTACCCCCTTACAGTGAGTTCCACATTAAGGAAAAAAAAAAAAAGGAAAAGCTCGAACCGCTGACATGATCTCCCACCAAGCTTGACTTGAGTGTAAATGAAATTATTTAAACTGCATTGTGTATGATTGAGCATGTACAGCCTAAACCCACTGTTAACCCTAAAACTGCTGGCCTGTCCGTTACAGCCATCTTTCACAAAAGAAACCCTACATGAGTATAAATATTAAGATAAATGTCATGAACAGCTGAGGAAATCAAGTCACAAATTCAAGTACTATAGTATAACCATGGAAGTTTTGTTTACCTGTAATGACAATTTTACATTTAATGAACCACATTATTTCCAGCAACTCATTTACATCTTCATGGCTCGACATTTGCTCTGATGGTTGTGATGTTTCTACAGAACAAAACGTGCACTTTCATAGAATCTATTCGACGTTCTTATAAATAGCTTTTACATTCATACAAGGGTATTTTTTTACATGCACTGGAATCCCCAGTTCAGATGTTCATCCAGGATATTCTGAAAAGAAGCAGCACAACCACTCAGTCATACCGTTTTAAAAACTTTAGGAGAGAGTAGTTTGATGGGCTGATTGCCTGCCCAATCTCAGGTGGATTTTTTTTTTTGCTAATGCCAGGAGCAAGTAAATGTTTCATTTTCATCAACATTCTTACGTATTTCCTGTTTTTGACTGTATGCTGATGTTGCATTGGAATGATTCAGAAATGGAACTTCTGTTCAGTGTAATGCACATTATAAATGCTATGTATTATAATCCTGACATGTATGTTTTCACCGCATCCTCCAAAGTGATTTTTTTTGTGGGTTCAGTATATTTGGCCCATTTCTGGAAATGGGGTTATTAATTAAACATTGTGAATCATGATTCATCGCAATGTGGCGTTTTGTATTTTGCAAGTAACACTTAGAATTTTAGTATTTATCAGGCATATATTGTTTTGTTTGTTGTTGTTTTTTTTTAAAGCAATAACTCTAGCTGTGGTGAATAATTTCATTGAAAGGGCCAAGACAAGGCCATTGAACCCATGCAAAAATGCTGTGACTAGTTTTTCTCTCGCCTAGTCTACTGAAAGCACGACATTTGCAATTTTATAAACTGCATTAACTTTTGTTCATTAAACATTGTTACAGTGTGTTCAGCAAGAATAACATTTGAAGACTGGATGTAATAAATATGGGCAAAATTCTGATGTGTTTGGGTTTTTTTTCGTTTTTTTTTTTTATTAAAAAAAAAAAAAACATACATAGTGCTTTCTCAACTTCAGTGCTCTAGCATTAACAGCATTTTCATTCTTGGACATTAGTAACATTGATGTTTAGCCAAACAATACCAGCAGATGATTCTAACCGTTCACCGCAGTAACTAAAATCATGTGAAGTCTAGAACCATGCTTATTTAGAGTAACAGTGATGGGTGGTATAATTTAAGTATCTACAGTATTCTACTTTCCTGTCCGTATGATTAGCCAATGGGCTTGGAAAAAGCAGAACTGGTTTTGAACCCTGGGGCATTGTTGTCCTTAAAAAAAGTTATTCGTTATGTCTTTGGCCTCCAACAGTACCATGAGGATTCAAGAGGAAAAAAATCATTTTAAACACTGTGAAATTGTGATTCTTGCTCAAACAATTCATATTAAGAAGCATTATCTAGTGCTGAGTCTGTCAATAGCAAACAGTTTACATTCATGTTCTCTGTCTTTATGCACATTTCAATGCATGAACTTCTCAATGCTTCACAAACACTTGAATGTCATAGTCAGGTTTAGCAGAATTCTCAGCTTGTTTAGGTGTGTTTCTTTCCCACATAAATGGTTCAGCTCTATTAGCTTGTTTAGTATGACAGTGTACGCTAGGGTCATGTAGAAGGTTCCACATAAGCCAGATCTGTGGCACATTCAGGCTGTGAACCACCATCAACTCTCGATAGAAACATGGGTCGAACACCTGCAGGTGTGGCGCTGCTGATGGACGCACAATTCCAAAGGTACGGAAGCCTTCGTGGCGGCTCGGCTTAAGACCTATCCTGAGCAGGCACATTCCCAGAAATACGTCATCTATGGGGAAAAGTTCAACTTCTTTGCAGGCCATATGCAGCCTAAGTGCAGTGTGGCCTGACATGACAAAACCTCCACCTCCTGCATACGAAGGATAGATCCCCTGGCCATATATAAATTCAGGCACAAAATACTTACTGCTACGCCTTCGAATTGGCTTTGCATGGACGATGATGTCTCCAACAAAAAGATCCTCATCAGCCTGTCTAACACTAAGCATTTCCAGAATGTTCTCAAGGTTCACATAGACATCAGCATCACCCTTGAAAATGAACTTGACATTTGAACAGCTTGAGTTGACCCACTGGAGAAAGTGAGTTTCTTTAAGTGTCAGATTAAAGAATGTGTCCTCAAAGTCCCAGAGTAAAATGTCTTTAAATGCACGGCTCTCGTATGCCAACAACTTGTCCCACAGAGGGAGCACTGTAACATTCTGGGGCACCCCAAGAAGAAAAACAGTCATAATGTTCATTCCATTAGGGGCTACACCTTCTTTGCCCCAGGTGTTTCGCACAACCTGTCGCTTGTCAAAGTCTACTGCTACAGATTTTATGGCTATCAACAAATATGGTGCACCTTTAAGTCCTTTACATTTCTTTGGCTGGTCGATGAGCATCTTAAACTCCCGCTGGTCCTTCTTGCGAAGGTAATCCTCAAAGTCAAACTGAGGAAGAGTGGGTAAAGCAGTAGGTTTTGGTGTAGCCTTTTTCTTACCATCTTTTTTCTTTGATTTAACTTGTCTTTTTGGAGACTTTAATTTAGTCTGTGGTTGGGATTTGGTTTGCACCTGTGGTGTAGGCTCATGATCACAATGCAGCGAATTAGATGTTTTAGCTGGTAGCAAGATTCTTTTAGTTGGTGCTCCAAGAAGTGCTCGAGAGCTGCTAGAGCCATGTTCGATACGCACTGTCTCCCAGACAGGTGTTAAACTCTGATGGGCATACCAAAGTATACAGATTAGTACCAGCAATATTAGAGTGCAAAGCACATCTCCCTTAATGTGGATTCTCTTCATTCTGCAAAAAACTGAAGCCCAGGGTTTAACAAGTCTCTTTTTTTTGATTGCTCACTAAGCATGGAATCTGCAGATTCATCACAATGTCAAAGTTTCCTCACTGCCAGTGATTCCAACCCAACCAGACTCCATTTGGATCAATGTTTATGTCCTCCTTGAGTGTGAGCTTGATTTTTTCCAACTGGGAAGATTGTTGTATCAGCTTTTCTTCTATAAAAAAAATAAATTCAGGAACTACAATTCTGTGTATGCTGGCCAAAGACAGTCAGTGTTAAAGGTTTTTTTAAACATACTTTCATGTCCCATGTCAAAGGCAGTACCTAAAAACAGAAATATAGTCTTAAATTAGGTACACATAAACAGTAAAAAAAAAACCAGTCCAGAATTACTTATATTCTCTCTAGGAAAAATCATCCACTTATACTATGTCCATCTTTATCTTGTATCTTGGGGCAGTGTGACAAACCTATGGGGAGACCACCACCACCAGATATTTACTATCACACTCTGGCCCTCCTTGCTGCGAGACACCAGCAGTTTCTTCCTTGCCAATTATGCCATATTTATATATATATTTAGTAGGGTATGATATGGTTTAGTTATATATATATATATATATATATATATATATATACATACACAGTACTGTGTAAAAGTCTTAGGCACATGTAAAGAAATGTTGTGATGAGGTTTTTACTATTTGAAAGAAAACCC
>JAOVVF010000036.1:24203599-24228610 GCA_028565595.1 Duopalatinus emarginatus | reverse complement strand
GTGCCTCTGGATGTGTGTGCAAGGATAATTCCTGCAGTTCCCAGTGCTGTCAGTGAAAACTCCAATATTGTTCCCACTATGTACATTTATTTTTGTGTTGTCTGTAGCATGTAGGCTTTGTATGTATGTAGGCTTTTTTTATGTGTGTATTCCAATAAATGGAATTGGTGGTAAAAGTGATGTTCTGGCAAAATTAGTTGATTTTGATTTTCCCCATGTCAACATTTAGCTTCTTTGTATAAAACTTCTCATTAATGTGCATTTAAAGAGATAAGGGCCTTGATCTAATGTGTTTTTGGACCTTGTAGACTAACCAATGTGACATTATGATAAACTTGATGTCTAATAAATGCTCAATTAAATAATCACCTGCATAATGATTCTTTTACTCAGACTTCCATAGACATCCATCATACCTTTTGGCCTTACTGCTAGAGAGGCATTATAAATTATGTACTAAAGGTGTGCAAATAAATGCTTTTTCTAAGCACAAGGCACAAAAGTCATTTTAAACAGTGTTGCAATTTTAAATCCTACATTTGCACCTTTTATGAATACTCTCCATGAAGTCCACAGCTTACACACATCCACAGGGTATGGGCCCTCACTGAATGGTTTAATGAAAGTCTTTAGACTTGAACTCTGATGAACATATGAGAGATTTTTGGTGCAATGTCTCCGACACGACTCTCCATTCATCATAATACTACCGCATAAAAAGACACTTTGTGGCCACAATTTAATGAAGGTAGTTGTTAATATTTAATCATCTTTGTGCAATGTGATGGTTTGTAAGTTCAAGTTGCTATTCAGTTACTATTCATTGAAAATGCTGTGGTCTGAGGACTTGTGTCCAGTGACTTTAGCTCTGATATAACAAGTCTGGTTTTTAAATAAAGTTATTTTGAAAGCGAGGCCGCGTGAGCCGCTGGGGTGAATGAGCCAATCAGCGTCGGCGGTGTGCGGAACCCGGGAGTGAAACTGGAGTAATGTGAACGCGAATGTGAATCTTCTTATAAACTGTCAAAACAAGTCTTTTGATCTGCCTGTCGCATTTATACGGCTTTGGGAAATAAAGCGGTACATAAAAATCATCAGGGATCAGCTTACACTCGGAGTGAGTTATTTATACATTTATATATATTGCTGTTTCTGACCTGAAACGTGCTGCTCGTTTAGCGCCCGCGCGCGCGCGTGTGTAGTTAGTTAGCTAATGAAGCGGCTGTTCATTCATACTTTCATTCATCTAGATAATTTTAACATAGATTTTAATTTCCGTATTTGAGGACAGTATCATAAATAGATCTGTTTCCATGACACCCATATTAGCTAATCAGTTAACATAACCGTGTAGCTAGCTAGTGTTATTTAGCCGGACTAGGTGTATTAGTAATCAGTTAACCTAGTTCACTATGACTGAAGCCCAACAGCCCTACTTTACAATATACACACAATACTGTAATAGTGTGTGCAGATAGTTTTTAATATTCAGATTTTAGATTCGGTGTAATTCTGGCACAATAGCAGATTACTGTAAGAAGTGTATCAATGTAGTACTGATATATAGGTGGTCCTTATGCAAAATACACAGATTGGTGGTGGCTCCATAGTGGTATGGGGTTTGTTTAGCTGGCATTCTATGGGACCTCTGGTATGCCTACAAACATCTCTGCTAGAGGTCCATGTTCATGCATTTATTCTGACGGGGTTGGGCTCTTCTGACAGGTCACTGGCTGACATACACGTCTAGAAATGAATGGCATATTATGGTTAGAGGAACACTCATACGAGTTTGGGCTTTTTTTCCCATTCCCAAATGGAAAATGGTGGGCAAGGGAAGGGGCTAATCAAACATTAGTTGGTAAGTTAGGTGCCTTTCTCAAGGGCACTTCAGTCTGTTGCAGGGATCAAACTGGGACCTTCTGGACACCAGACCAGTTCCCTAGTCAGAAGCCTATGGCTGCCCATGTAATCAGTTTAGAAGAGGGAAAAAATTAACACAAGAAGAAGATAAAGTAAAAACTTAACATTTCAGATATTAAAGCTTAAAGGAATAAAATAGAAATCTTAAAGGCTAAGCACCACCTAATATAAACGTGTCAAACACATAAAGACAGAGGAATTTGAGAACCTAACTTGTGATAATCGATAATCGGAAAACACTAAGTTTATAAGTAGTTATTTAGTTATTTAGTAGTTCAAGCCACATTGTTCGGGCTAGAGCTCTAGTAGATGCACTCACAGTAATGCAAAAATGGGTGTTTAATTTCCCTATGGTATCCAGTCAACTCCACTGTCAGTGCACATTCATCCTCTTTATCAAATTCGAAAATATCGTTGAAATCTGAAGATCCAGCACTGGGAAATTCCCAGTCTAAGTCAGTCATAATGGTGATTTAACATTGTTCACTGTTGTCCACCTGTGACGTCACACAGCGCCAGGAATTTTCATAGCAAGCTCAGTTTTTTTCCGTCAATTTATTAAAATCGTCAATTTTACAGCTAATTAAGCTGCTTTTTTATTTGAATTAGTGTCTATGTATTCCAGTATCTAAAACAATGTGAAATCACCAGGGGGTCTATTAGGTGGTGCTTAGCATTTAAGCTGCTTTCAATCAGAGCTTATAACTGACATTTGTGACACCCCATAAATGCTGAAAACATCTAAATGAACAGTAAATGGCACAATAATGTAGCTGACCTATTGCAGCATGTCAGTTCCTACAAGCACAAACAGAATTTCCATCTCATATTCTTTATATTGGTTATTTTTTTTTCCTTTTTTGCTTTGATTGTTGCTTTTCTTTTTCAGAGGAAATTCTGTATGTATATATCACATTTGTGCATACATTTGACTTAACAGCAGAATTCATGTATAAAGTTATGGTACCTCATTCCCAGTTATTTGAAGTCAATAAATTACATTGATAAGTCATTGATTGATTGATTATAGACATTGATAACTATTCACACACAATTTACACAGAAAATACATTGGTTTGTATCAAGTGTAATAAATGTTCTCACTGCACTATGCACAACAGAGTGTCATTTAAGATATAGACATAATACTGCCACTGATACTGAATGGTATTAAATAGTACTATGCATTCTCTCTCTATTCCTATTAGTCTTAATTACTTACAGCGTATGAACATAAAACTGCAAAGGCATAAATAGATACGCACATGCTTATAAGCTCCAAAATCTATGTCTCAGGTCTCTTTGGACATGGATACTGAGGGCTTCGGGGAACTGCTGCAGCAGGCAGAGCAGCTAGCAGCTGAGACTGAGGCTGTGTCTGAGCTGCCCCATGTCGAACGCAATCTTCAGGAGATCCAACAGGCTGGAGAGAGGCTGCGCTCTCGCACCCTCACACGGACATCACAGGACACAGCTGATGTCAAAGCGTGAGTGTGCATTTGTCTAGTTTTTTATTTATCAGTTGATTACGTTAATGGCTTTAATTAATCAAATGTAGCATATGTTTTAAAGCATGTTCATTTTTTGTTGTCTATTGGCTGCAAGCATTTGTTACTTATATCTACAAACCAGTTCCACATTCAGTAAATAAGACACATGCAGTCATAATTAAGAATTGAGTGCAAACAGTCTGCGAAGCCTTTTTTTATTGGATTGTTTACCTAACTGATAAGTATTTTTAGCTCTAAAAAGCCACACAAGTTTTGAAATGTTTTGAAAATCTAGTGGGATTGTTTTTATTTTGGAACTGAATTGAATTAGGAGAGCTTATTATTAAAGACAGTTGGATTTTTATTAGTGATGGGAGGATCATTCAGCTATGTATCAGTATTGGCCAATTTATACCTGAATAAGTCATCAGTAATCGGCTGATATTTCTCTAATTTACCTGATTCATAGAGTTAATTAATGGCACGAATTAAATGAATTAAATTAAATGAAATAGACTTGAATTAAATGATTGCGTCAGCCAAGGAGATTCTGCCCTGCATAAAACACTTTCTAGCTGAAAGGCTAGATGGAAATATAGACCTTTTAACTGTTGACTAAAGGGACTGAACTGGCGGGCCTCATACACCATATGTATATTTTACCATACAGTGACAAATAGCATTTAGCATTTATCCTACTTTGCAGGATAAGAGAGGTCTGTAATTTTCATCATAGGTATACTTCAACTATGAAAAAAATCCAGGAAATCACATTGTAGGATTTTAAAGAATTTATTTGTAAATTATAGTGGAAAATAAGTATTTGGTCAGTAACAAAAGTTCAACTCAATACTTGGTAACATAACCTTTGTTGGCAGTGACAGAGGTCAAACGTTTCCTGTAAGTCTTCACCAGGTTTGCACACACTTTAGCTGGTATTTTGGCCCATTCCTCCATGCAGATCTCTTCTAGAGCAGTGATGTTTTGGGGCTGTTGTTGGGCAACACTGACTTTCAACTCCCTTCACAAATTTTCTATGGGGTTGAGGTCTGGAGACTGGCTAGGCCACTCCAGGACCACTCCTTCGTTGCCCAAGCGGTGTGTTTGAGATCATTGTTCCATCTTCAATGCTCTCACTGATGGAAAGAGGTTTTGTCTTAAAATCTCATGATACATGGCCCGTTTATTCTTCCCTTAACACGGATCAGTCGTCCTGTCCCTTTTGCAGAAAAACAGACCCAAAGCATGATGTTTTCACCCCCATGATTCACAGTAGTTATGCTGTTCTTGGGATGCAACTCAGCATTCTTCTTCCTCCAAACAGATCGAGTTGAGTTTTTACCAAAAAGTTCTATTTTGGTTTCATCTAACCACATAATATTATCCCAATCCTCATCTGGATCATTCATATGCTCTCTGGCAAACTTCAGACGGGTCTGGACATGTACTGGCTTAAGTAGGGGGACACACCTGGCACTGCATGATTTGAGTCCCTCTCGGCGTAGTGTGTTACTGATGGTAGCCTTTGTTAGTTTGGTCCCAGCTCTCTGCAGGTCATTCATAAGGTCCCTCTGTGTAGTTCTGGGATTTTTGTGCACCGTTCTCATGATCATTTTGATCCAACGGGATGAGATCTTGCATGGGGCCCCAGATTGAGGGAGATTATCAATGGTCTTGTATGTCTTCCATTTTCTTACAATTGCTCCCACAGTTGATTTATTCACACCAACCTGCTTGCCTATGGTTGATTCACTCTTCCCAGCCTGGTGCAGGTCTACAATTTTCTTCCTGGCTCTTGGCCATGGTTGAGTTTGGAGTCTGACTGTTTGAGGCTGTAGACAAGTGTCTTTTATACAGATAACAAGGTCAAACAGGTGCCATTAATACAGGTAATGAGTGGAGGACAGAAGAGCTTCTTCTGTTGTTACAGGTCAGTGAGAGCCAGAAATCTTGCTTGTTTGTGGGTGACCAAATACTTATTTTCCACCATAATTTACAAATACATTATTTAAAAATCCTACAATGTAATTTCCTGGATTTTTTTTTCATTTTGTCTCTCATAGTTGAAGTGTTCCTATGATGAAAATTACAGATCTCTCTCATCTTTCTAAGAAGGAGCACAATCAGAGGCTGACTGAATACTTTTTGGCCCCACTGTATGTGACTTGGCAAAAAGTCACTTTCCCACTGTTGTTGAAGCCACTAATATAAATGGTAATATGCCAGTTTAGACCCTGTTTTATGTCTTGATTGCAGTAGTTAAAAGTAGCACTCGGTTCCATACTTGATCAGTATCAGCTGATAGTGCTGAAAGGTGATCGGTATCAAACACAGAATCTCTGATTGGACCGTCTTAAGTTGTTATTATCGTTCCTCTGTAATACTTTAAGAAACGGGGAGATCTAGTGATATACACCAGATGTCTCTCTGCCATACTCGTCTGACACACAAACCCTCTCTTTGTGAAATCTGCCAGTCACCCATTACCCTATACCCTATGTCCAAAATATCATAGAGAAATAGAAATAAAAGAGCATCTATACCTCGAACCATTCAAAAGACAAATTTAAACCAGACAAGCCAAAAACCACCCTCAATTTCTTTAAAGACATAATGGAAAGTACACACAATAATGATGGCGACTATAGAAATTTACGATGGGAAAGAACTAAAAACCATAACGCAATTCTGCCATGGATGTAAACAGCAAGAGCAAAACATAGTGTTAAATCCTCAGTTAAACTGAACTAACCAATCCTGCCTCTCTTTCGCTTTTATACAATGGTACAAGATGCAATTTCTCCTGGACCATGGTCCAACAGTGGAGTAGGCAAAAGGTCTACTCTACTGTATAATACAATTTAAATACCAATATCTTAATATTTTAGGAACGTTTTGTATCATATAATGTCCTGCAAGTGATGAGAAAAAAAATCATTTCACATTAAATGGTGGAGGTGTTTAAGGTGTATAACCATTTATCTTACTTCAGTGACTTGAAATGTCCCTGGCTTTAATGGAATTAGGTATTAATATATCTCATGTATCTTTTTCCTCACCAGTTCAATTCTTCTGGGCTCCAGAGGACTGGATATTTTTCACATCTCCCAGCGTCTGGAGAGCCTGAGTGCTGCCACGACCTTTGAGCCACTGGAACCAGTGAAAGACGCAGACATTCAGGTGAAGTACTGTCATGGTATTGTAGTATTGTAAACTATGAGATTACAAGATGTCTGACTGATGTCTTTTGTCTGCATTGTGTCTTTATTGAGAGTCTAGATGTAAGAACATTCTAATACCTCTAATGACTGATATAGTAAGAGTGTATCTGTGTACACACATAACTATGAGCTTGTAACTGAATAGAATATTAGATATGTACAATATTTGCACAGTGTAATGAGATTGAAGTATGCCTATTCTCAGCCACTGCAGATCTACTATTTTTCCTGAATATATGCATCAGTAAATGCTGTAGTAGCTCAATAAGGAGCTCAGTTACTCTTTTCCCTGTCACTCAGTGTCACACAAGCTAAGTGCTGGCTGCTTTAAATTTACGTATGGGAAAAAGAGCCATATAATAAGCTTAAGGGTGAAAATATGTAGTACATGGCTTTAGTTGTTTCAGAGGAAGCAGATGCTGGTCACTATCCATCCTGGATGGTAGCTGTTAAGTGATTGGGAAAGCAATAATAGGCAGCAACAGTGGCCTAGTGTTTAGGGAACCGGTCTTGTGACCGGAAGGTCCCGGGTTCGATCCCCGCACAAAGCAAGACACGACTAAGGTGCCCTTGAGCAAGGCACCTAACTTGATGCTGCCCCCCACCTGCTCCGTGCAAGTGTGTTCACTGCCCCGTAGTGTCAAAATCGAGCCAAAGTCGCACTTAAGTCGCCTAGAAAAAGATTTCAGACTTGACTTGAAACTCGTCCCAAATGACTCTCGATTCGGACTCGTCCAAAATGACTCGTGAACAATAAGAGTCAGTCTGTTATCCAGGCAGTGTGTGTGTGAAAGTTACAGAACAAATACTTTGTGAGTTCTTTCTTTCGGCGATTTGGGACGCAGCCCCTTTTCTCGTGACATGCCACAACATCTGCTTACCGCGAGCGGGAAATCAGAGAGAAGCATCAAATACAAGGGTGACATTAAAAATTTGTTAAAAAGCTCAAAAGCAATGAAATTGTCAACTTTTTAAAATAAAAAAATACACTGAATATAAACAAAAAATGAATATATATACACACATGCAGAATAAATATGTAGAATGGTTAAATAAGTAATAATATGTAAATTAATATTTATATGTCCAGTAAACAGAGGGTTACATTAGTCCAGTGTGTGTAATGTGGGCAGTAGCTGTCCTGATGTAGTGTGGTGTAGTGGATAGTTATGAGTGAAGTGAAGTTTATTAGTGTAACTGACTAGGGATACTCCTGTATCTCTTCTCAGAGGGCAGAAGGTTATACAGGTTATACTTAACCACATTTTGCAGGGCTTTCCTGTCAGCCACAGTGGAGCATCCAGTCTATACCCCATTGTCACACAGTTTTCATTAGAGTATGTATGTGGGGGGATAGATGGTACTTCTTCAGTCTCCCCAAGAAGTAAAGGCTCTGTATATGTTGTATTGACTTGGGATTGACTTGGACTGTGTGTTCACTGTTTGTATGTTTTTTTTTCCGTTTTTTAATTCCTCAGCATCTGCCCTCACATCCAAGATGCAACAAGTGATAAATGATTGGCTGTTTGCGTGTCACTTGTAGCATGTTTTTGTCACTACAAAAAAAAAAAAACACACTACACAAAACCAATACAAGCCATTATTAAACTGTCTTTGTTGAAGTTTTAAGAGCTAGCCCTTATTACATACAACCCAGAAGCAGTATCCAAAGCACTGCCGAGGGAAACATCTGCTGAGGGAAAGTACAGTTTACAGCAGCCATATTAAAGACATGTCCTAACTACAGAACTGTCCAGAGCGCGAGTGCTTACATGTTAATAAAAGTCCTTCTATTAATCCCCAAAGAAATGTGGCACATTTATGGTAGGGAAGAATATTTAAGGAGGTTAAGTTCAGCAGTATTTCTGTTTGTGGAGAGGTCGGCCAAGTTTGCCACCAGTCCCACTGACTAAGAGTGAGTAGGTGTGGTAAAAGTTGTATTGCAGTCAACCACTAGAGGGCCTCATACGTTTTTTTTTCTTCATTTTTGAATCCTTGTGAAATCATTCTGACAACACGCATCAGTGTAGTGTTTACACAGAATAAGCAAATTGCAAGATAATGATAAAGTATGTCAAATAATTAAGTAAGTGTTAACATGAATTAACTTTTCTTTCCCACAGTTGTAAGTGAAACTGGTAAAAGGTTTGGCCTGTTGTGTGTTTAATAAATAAAAATTGTAATGTTGAACTTTTGCTGTTGTATAAGAGGAATAAAACACTTGGTGTTTTAGAAATGAATAAACTCCCCACTAGCAGCACTGTCTTACTGTTCAATGTGGACAAGTCATTTCTTCCCTCGTGTCTCAAGCCCTTGCCATGAATGTGAACATGCCTGTCAGGTTATGCTCACTCCTCCACAATGTGTGCACATTTTTTGCTGTTTCATCTTCTGTTCAAAATATTCTCACATTTTCTGAGAAATTAAGGTCCACTGATTTGGCAGGTCAGTTACCGTGACTCAGTGTTCCCTCATTTATCCTTACACACCCTGCAGTAGTCATCCTGGTATGTAGGAGTGTCAGTGTTGTGTAAAATCTGACCAATAATTGACAATACAGATACATGCTGAGTAACACTTGTGCAGAATTACAGTTAGATCATGCTAAAGCTGGATGTGTGTCATTTTTGTGTGTTTTTTGTTATTGTGCCAGCTATACATCTACTACACAGTCTATTACCTCAAAATACCACGCATTATAATTTATATCCCATTTAATACTGATTTTGTTGTTGGAGGCTTCTGTGGAATAGATCCTCTGCTCATCATTCGTTCATTGTTCCTCTACTGTGTGTGCACCAGAGGGTGTTATTGGACACAGCACTAGGGTGTAGTATTTGCTGCCTCGTTCATCTTTTGAACATGCTTCTAGAGGAATTCATGATAGTTACATCCATATATTGATAATTCATCACATTTAGTTGCTATGTACTGTCTGTAGCATATGTTTTTTGACGCGAATATATAAAATATTAAATTGTACTTCATAAGCTATCGACTGGTTAGTATGGCAGGTGGATGGAAAACTCCTACTGTGTGTGTGTGTGTGTGTGTGTGTGTGTGTGTGTGTGCATATGTGTGTGTGTATATATATATATATATATATATATATGTCGGTGAATTCTTTAGATGAAACAGCACTTTGTTTTAGTACTCATTTTATATTTATTATTATAAATAAATTTATTTATATTTATTTATTTATGCATTATTGAGTCGGTAAAAAACACATTTTAGATTCATATACATTACTAAATTACTTTCAAAATGCTAATAAAGATGATGATTATGATGATGATAATAGTAATAAATGTTTCTAAGGTTGCATGCAAAAAGAAGCATGTGTGACTCTTAAACCCTCCAGAAAACTGTGGCATCTAATTTGCATCTGTTGGCCTTAGAAAACTGCATAGAAAAAAGGCAAAGGGAAGTCACAGCTAATACTAAGTTTAAATATTAGGCTGCATTACAGGAAATTGACTCATGGAATGACACTATGGTGAGGTGACCAAACAGAGCATTAAATCATCTGGTGGGGATTTGGTCATAGCTCCTGGAGTAAATCACCCGATTCCAGAAATTCAAGGACAATAGTTATTGCCGTTCATTGTAAATTTATTCACAAAGCTGAAAATGATCCTTTGAGTTGCATAGAGTGACACACAACAACGTCTGAACATTTTTTACTCCTTTAACATGCTCTTATTCTTATCCAAGTCATTTAAAAAGTTCCGTTCGATGGGTAATTGTGTTAGAATTTCTCATATTAGATTTGCCCGCTAGTCCATTCGGGCAATTGCGGACACTATAACCATGTGGAATTTGGCTCATGCTGATGTGCTGCTGAAGGAGTGCTCAGGAGTGTCTACACGGTCTCGCTTTTCTTTATAATGGTCGTTTTCTTTGTAAATCATTAAGTTTTTTTAAAGTAAATTTCAGTTTGCGGTAAAGAAAGTCATTGTCTTTTGCCGTTTTTCTTCTTCTTATCTGGCTGCACTCGTTGCTTGCTGGATTCCACCATTTTTTGTGTTTTTGAACAGACTGAGATGCGGGTGGAATGACTGGGCATTTGGGGAGTGTCTATAAAAAGACAGGAGGCCTCTGTAAACACAGCACAGACATGCACTCCGGCCTGAAACTCAGAGAAAATAGATTTTCACAAACAAAATTATACACTAATTCTAATGCTGCTTCTTCATTTTCTGAATACATTATTATTTATCATTATTATTATTATTATTATTATTATTATTATTATTATTGTTACTAGATTATTTATACTAGTAATAAAAAGGCAGCCAGGAAAATATCTGCCTTCCTATGTGTTATATGCTTTTTGTGTCCTGCTAGCCACTTAGTTCTGAGATTCATTTTCATCCGTCCCCTAGGATCTTGTCCTGTTTCAGGCAGATCACTCAGTCATAGGCTACATGTTTATTGTAAGTGTGTCAATTTTTGCGAAAGGTCACCTTAGGCGTGAGTTTTATCAATGCTGTATGATCGACACGGGTTTTGTCGACTCATCAAATTAACATATTGATCCCCCTATGTTTTTTGTATCACATCCTGAGGGCTTAGTGTGCCTCCTCCCTCATCCAAGTCTGCATCTTCCTCCCTCCCTTCTTAGCCTAGATATTTCTGTGGTGGGGCCTGCCAGTGTGCCTCTTACTGGAAGTGCACTTAGCATCTGGCAGTAAAGCTTGCTCTCTCTCTCTCACTGTCTGTGTCAGATTTTTTTTCCAGGGTGGACCGTGTGTCTTTGATCCACTAGCACTTATCATGCTTTGATTTGATATCTGTTTCTATAATAATGTAATCGTTTTTAATATAGAGTCATTTAAAAGTCTCTTATCTATGAAATATAACAAATATGAGTCTCTTTACAGATGTCATGCTGAGGCATGTAGTGTTAGAGAATGTTTGTGTGTGTGTGTGTGTGTGTGTGTGTGTGTGTGTGTGTGTGTGAGATATCAGACAGCTATACAGCTATTGTGTGCTGCTTTATGTTACGTTATTGTTCTTTGTGCTGCTCTCCCTAAGGCTGCTGAGCTGCTCGACTCAAGACAAAGAAAGCATACACTGTTGATAAGGCGTAGCCAGTTATATCTCCCTGTATGTGTGAGCACAAGCGTGTGTGTGTGTGTGTGTGTGTGTGTGTGTGTGTGTGTGTGTGTCTTCTGGTAAATTCTGTGTAAAACTTAGTTACTGTTTTGGGGTGAGAGCAGAGCTGTGATTAAGGCTTGGATCTATATGAATGTAATTATGCATCGCTATAGTCTGATACTGTAGAGAGACAAAAAAGGGCGTGAGGCCTATAGCGATTCGCTTCTATCTGTAAAGGAGTAGAATAGATCATGTAGCGGTTTTTGAGGGACGTGTGGGATGTATGGAAAGACTCACTGGCTGGCTCAAGATGGCAGAATCGTGAAATGCGTGACTCTTTTTCCTACTCTCCTGTTTCTGCTCGTCTTTTCTTTCCGTCTCTGAGAGCAGCCCCTGTTGTCTGCTTACACACTGTGATAGATGCAGCTGCTCTAGCTCGTGAGGGTGAAATAGCTGTACATGCGCTCGTGCCTGGCTTGGCCAGCCGCTCCAAAGCCACTGCACTCTTCTCATTAACTAAACATGACTCTTAAGAGGATTATTAGCCCAATTTCTGGACAGGATGTCGGAAGCCATCAGGAGAAAGGAGGGGAAAAAAATCCATTACCATAATTGCGTTGCGCTAAGAGAGGGGGAGTTGGGGGTGGAGGTGGTGGTGGAGGGTGGGGGGTGAGGAAGGATGCAGAGATGTATAAAAAAGGAAGAAATGAGTGAGACTGAAAGAGGAGGATGGCAGGGATGCTGGAGGGAGGTGGGAGGGGGAGATGGGATATGGAGAGCAGTAGACAGTTCAAGCTGAATTATCACTCCTCCTCAGTATCTCCCCCTCGTCTATGAGCAGACATGGTATGGTCCTCCTCCGACAATAAAGCAGCCCACAGGAACCCTGCTCGTGGCACATATCTGGGTTCAGACCAATGGGCCGGCACGGGGTGGAAAGGCTCTCATGGCAGACTAGAGTGTTTGCTGGCAGCGAACAAGGTCAGAAAATGCCCCAGAATGGTGCTGACCAACTTCCTGAAGCTAGGGAAGAAGAAAGAGTGTGTTGGGTGCAGCCACACACTGCTCCTGGCTATACCCACCTATACTGACAGGCTGAGGCACGGCGTGAGTAAGTATCTCCTACTCATCCATACATGCTTGCACACTTGCACGAGTTCAGTACGAGCACATACCATTCAGAATTGAAGCACTCTCATCGTGTATATACCACACCTTTACCTAGTGTCTTGCAACGAAAGGTTTGTATTGATGATTGTGATAACGAGGGCGATGATGATAATGATGAAGGCTAGATGGCCACACAGGAAGTGGTGGCATTAGGGTGGGGTTCCTGTCTTGGTCATTGTTTCGAAGTGCTAATGCAATGAGAGGAGATCTTCCTAATTAAATTAAACAGTGCGTTTAAAGAGCACGATTGCATGAATGGATTAAATCCTTGACTTTTGTCCAGTGAGCTCTTTGCAAATATCTTTGCCCACTAAGAATATTTTCTTTTGCTGCGTGTGTGAAAGTGTCTTTACTTAAATATATAGGTTATAGGGTGGCAGTGTCTATGCGATATGTATGTCCTGCGGTCAATAGGAACGGCACGTAGCCTATACATACTATGTTGTAGAACTCCATCTCTGTAAACGTGCATGATCTAACCTGACCGAATGTTCGATATATAAACGTGTGTGAACATTCCAGAAAATCTGAATAGTGTCTTATAGTGGTTACTATGTCTTCCATTCCCACCTACGTGCAATTCCCTATACGAGTGCATGGCTGTCTGGGTGGGAACTGCTCTCTTTGTGTGCCACACAAATTCCCTCATCATCTGATAATGCACATTTTGACAAATGCATAAGTCTATAAAAGCCATTCTTGCTGAAAAATTAGTCTTAGCGACTCCTGATACTATTAATGTTAATTTTTTTAAACCAGCAAAAGAAATATGAGCAATCCCAATGGACCTTTTACATCTTTAAGGTATGACCAAATCCTCAATTATTTTTTTAATTGTTTATTTTTTCTTTAATTTTTTTATGTTAAATGTAGGTTTTTAAGAGTGGATGAATCATGTTCCTTAGTGGATGGCCTTTATGGACAGCGGGTGGCGCTAGAGTCTCCCATGGTCAGGTGGAAGATAAGGCCACGATGACTGAGCAAGAAATGACTGGCCAAAAAACAGCAGCGAGCTCCACAGATAAAATTATTAAAAAATGAAACACTGTTAACGCTGCAAGCTTCGCCTCAACCCGTCTCACACTCTCCACTCCACCATTCATTTAGATGCAGCACATCCTACATTCAGAGAAAATCAGTCCTCATTTGCAGCTGTCAATCAAAGGTATAGTTGACTTAGTGAGCCTGGGGGGGATGGGGTGAAAGGGTATTGGGGTAGGCTAAAGAAGTCAGAGGGTGGAGAGGGGGGCAGGGTGACATAAGACTCTTCAGAGTCACAGGACGAAAAATGAATGAATGGATGAAACTGACGTCAAAAACGTGAGAACGGTACTTTAGACTATGGAAAAGGAAATGGTAACCAGATTATAAGGGGTGTGGTGTTTTTAAGAGGACGTTATTCCGTATATCCATATGAGCACTGAGTGAGACATCATCAGATTATAGGCAGTATCTTGTTCTAAAAGCCCAGTGCCAGAAAACCTAGTGGGCGTCTACAGTCTTCCTGAAAGCTTCTACTGCCACACAGCGTCGCTGTTTTCCCTGAGCCCCACCCAGCTGCATTCTGATGCTCCTGCTCCTAACCTTAGAGGTGACCACTGCCAACTTCCCCTCAGACATGTGTACCCTCCTACCCCCAACCCCCACTGTGAGTCTGTGCTGCAGATGGCTGCCAGTGTGTGACTCCGCACTGAGAGCGAATGTGCTCATTTCGTCTGCATAGCGTCCTTTCCTGTCTTCTGTCACAGGAGACAGTGTTTCACTGAAATGAGCAAGCGAGGATGTATGTTCTGCGCCTGAGTCCCTGACTCGCTATGTACAGATTTTTGTTGTAAAGCCGCATGTTTTCCTGTCCGATCTTTGCCATCGAGTTTTGATAGTCTATTTCCTGTATTCAGATTTCTCTCGGGTGTAGTTGCATTCATGAACTTACTGATTTCTGAAGTCCCATACTCAGATATAAGCTAATAATAAGGCGATGGTATGACGTCTTCCCATCATATGCCTGAATACAAGCGTTCTGTGTCATCTTGAAACTTTAAGATGTTAATGTAAAAACCTTTATCATGATTATCAGAGCAGATGGATTTGGTTTACAGGTTTCAGAAAATGCATCACGCCAATCAAGCTTTGTGGTAATACTCTTGCAGATATCAATTAGACACGCCGTGGGTGGCTCATCATACACCAATGGGTGTAAAAGAGGGTTGCGCTGCACTTCCAGAACCTTCTAGACTAAAACTGAAGCTCTCCCAAAGACAGTAAAGCTAGTCTGGCGCCACCACATTTGAAGAACAGAATTACAATGTGGCGATTTACAGTCGATTCCAACTAAATTTTTAACAGTGATTTCGAGAACGATGCCAGTTCTTTCATTAACATCGTCGCGCCTTGGAAAATATAGATGATTGGGAAAGGAGAGCGAAAGAGAGAGAGAACGAGAAAGAGGGTGTGTGATTTGAAAGCTGAGAGGGGAAAAGTAGGTTGCAGCACATTTAACCTCCAGGCCATGTCTGTTTTTCCAGGGCTTTCTGAAGAATGAGAGAGACAATGCACTGCTGTCCGCTATTGAGGAGTCTCGCCGCAGGGTAAGCCTTTGCTTCATTTCGCTGTCAGTTCGTTTGTCTACCTACACACACATCTTAATCTATACTTGTTCTTTTGTTGCAGTTATACCACTATTAGGTTGTAGCATCATACAGGAAAAACATCCTACTTTAGTCTGGAAATTGCTTGATGTCATCACCAGACTCTTCTGCCCGCATTAGCTTCTCAGTAGCTATCAGTGGGGTAAAAATAGGAGGCACCCGCCAGCCATTATCCCTCACTCAATCTGAGGGCAGACTTCTGTCGGCTCAATATCTCCTCCATCTCCCCACTTAATCTATTAAACCCTCTGCTTTCGGAAGGGTAAGAGGTCGGTGTTACCTGATTGTAATAGAGAAGTGTTTGCTGCTTTAAAGTTTACTTTAAACATTTATTTGCCCTAAACATGAAGTTATTTTAGCAAACCTAGTTTCTTATTTAACTTGTTATAACTTTGAGACAAGCTTACATTTTTCCATTCCAGTTTCACACTATTACATCTTACTTCATTTTGGTTAAACACTAGCTAGAGCTCTTGGTGGTAGCACGTAACCTGTAGAAGCCCCCACACCCACCCCCCAACACACACTGTTCCATAAAAGATTTTCTTTGCAGTTCAGAGGCTGTTTTAATTAGAGCGCTCGCAATTACCACACGTCGGCCCTTCGGGATTGCGTGAAATAGACAAAAAGGTCTATTCAATCAGGCTGTATGCTAAATCTGTAGCAGGCGAGAAGACAGACCCAGTTAGTGGCACACTTCCATTAGGCAGGAAAGCACATTGCTGAGCTTTCTCAGTTTCTCGTTCCATGGCCTGAATGGAGAAGGAAATGGCGACCATTGCAAGGCCGTGGCTGTCAGTATTTAGTGCACCATAAACACACACAGGTCCAGGCTGCTCCCATCTCCCTCTGCCTGCCTATTTTTAATGCATCTCATGGTGGTTAACCTATTTATTCAGTAGAGATTCTCATTCTCTTCCTCCTTCATTTCTCGTGTTCTCCATCTCTTGCAGACTTTCCTGCTGGCGGAGGAATATCATCGCGAGTCCATGTTGGTGCAGTGGGAGCAGGTGAAGCAGAGAGTGCTGCACACCCTGCTGGGAGCAGGCGAGGATGCACTGGACTTCAGCCAGGATGTGGAGGTCTATACACAAGCACAGACGCACCAGTGCTCAAACAGTCACACGCACAGTCGTCGAGAAAATGAGCATTTTAAACCATATATAGCTTTTGCATGCAGCCATGGCAGTGAATCTGGAAGAAAATGGGCAGGGAATAGGGTTTATTCAGCAGTACATTTGTGTTGCTATGTATATTCACAGGCACAGATTAGTATTACGCGATATGGCGAGAAATTTGTGCCGACCAGACGATCACACAAAAATGTGCTTTTTGAGCTTCCCGTTCCAGATTTAGTCTCCCCTTTACTGTTATAATAACTTCAGCTCTTCTGGGCTTTCTACTAGATTTTGGAGTTTAGGGTAAATCTGAAAATCCCCACAGCAAAAGAACATTAGTGGGATCAGACAAGGATCTGAAGGGCAGTCTGCGTTCCAGTTTTTCTCAAAGGTGTTCAGTCGGGTCAAAGTCAAGGCACTGTACAGATCACTCTAGTTCTTCCACATCAACCTTGCTAAAGCATGTTTTTAATAGACCTTGCTTTGGGGACATTATCACACTGGAACAGGTTTTGGCTTTTTAATTCCAGTGGAGCCAAATTATAACGCTTATGGGTACACAGAGACATCATATACAATGGTGTCCATATACTTTTGACCATGCAGTGCATGCCTGCAGCCTTTTGGTGTGTATTGCCTGGATTGCTTTAGGTGTAGGCAGGAGCTGGATTAAAATAACAATCCCACACACTTCTCTCACTGGATTTCTTCTGTGTCTATGCGACTGTGTGCGATGCTTGAAGAACATTTGAATTATAATGTGCTGCCTTCTACAGTTAGTCCACATACTAACCTACTAACTACTCAAGAACAAAAACCAGAGAAGGTTTAAGATCTGGCGTTTTAGCTGTAGTCATGGATTTCCTAAAATGTCATGCAATTGGCATGCATTTTCCTTGAGTGTGTTTCTTTTGTATACTATAATTACATTATTATATTATAGTCTATGCAGTTAACACATTATATTTAAAAAGACACTTTTTGGGATTTAGTTTAGCTGTGTGTTGGAGGCTTAAATTATCACAGGTTGACGGATGGAGCTCAGGTTGCCAAAAATATTTACTAAGGACACATAATGGTCTAAATAAATAATAATTTCACAATTAATCAAAAGCAACACAATTTTTGCCTTCTGTAATTTGTGTTGCAAAAAGTAGTGCTGTGGTGAACATTCACTCATGTGGTGACTGTCTGTGTCAGTGTAAAGTTGTAGGGTAATGAATTTTTAAATACGTTGAATTTTTAAATATTTTGACAGTCCCACTGCTGTTTGAAGAAAAAATAACACACACACACAAAAAAAGGTCCTGTAGTCAGCTTTTAAAAAATGTTGGTGAACTACTTATACTTGTATAACATAACACGAATGAGTCTAATACTGATATGACAGATTACATTAACTGTTGACCTTTATAGTAATTCTTGTTATAATTCTGATCTGATCTGGCAAGTTGGGTGTCTCCGAAAGACAGGTAACTTGGTGCTTTGATCTGATGCTTAGGCTAGGCAGTCCTTTATATACTTATTGACTATTAGCAACATATTCCCATTTCATTATTGATACATATTGATGTTAAGACACCAACACATCCTAATGATTAGGCCTGTTCTCTGTTCCTGATGAATTCCGACACCGTTTGACAACTGACAACTGACGTGTGAGTCATGACGTGTATTCTGTTGGAGGATGCATGTGTGCAGCCTTCAAAAAAACGATCAGAGTAGAATATCTCAGAAGGCAGCGTCAATGCAGGCATGTGGTTTGGATTTCCTGCTTGTGAAGACAGCATATTTTATATTTGGGCCACACCCATAGACTCCTAAAATGGCTGCCATTATGGATTCACAAACTGGACAAAATAATGTATTTCAGTTACATTCTCGCTTCAACCTAGATAAAATCTGACCTGCATTATTATTATGTTTGGTAAATAATGTCATTTAAAATTTCCATCACAATACACACACACTTCTATCTACCAGTGTCCTCCAATGTGGACTGAAATGTTCAAGATTTGTTGCCCCGATTCCTTTTTCTTTGAGGCCATGAGCATGTGCGTGTGTGTTTGCATGTGGGCTTGTGTTTTTCTACCGCTTCAATTATTAATTAGCAGTTAAATTTTTTGTGTATGCCCTGCTGTTCACTTCCTGGGCTGGGAGCATGCCCGATGCTCTCAGTCTGTTCCTTCTTAAACAATGCACGTCTTGTATAATCCTTTTATACTCAGAGATGTGTGATTCATCCAGACAAATTGTCACTCTTTTGAAGAAGTAAATTCTTGTTTGGCCTAAGGCATATTTTTCCATGCACACGAGTGCCGTTGAATGATGTGCGCTCAAGCATGGGTTATGTTCTCCACAGTGGATTTCATGCTGCATTGATTATTGTATTTACATGAAAACATATTAGAGAGAGATAACGCAGCTCCTGCACTTCTTATACCCACTTTTTGCACACGCACAGCCTCGAACACGCCGCACTGTTGGCTCTGGTGTGGACGTCTGCATACAAACAAATTTAACAGACCACTTAATGTTTTTTTTCCTTTCTTTTTCCTTCACACAGCCGAGTTTTGTAAGTGAAGTGGGAGCTCCTGGACGCAGCGCTCTAGACAGTGTGGAGGTGGCCTATGGGCGACAGGTGAACACATTGCATATGCACAAAATTTACAGTATGTTTATACCACAGTGCTTTTGAATTTTCAAATCTCAATAAACTATGCTGTTTCTTTTTCTATATAAGCATGGCTCTGACATTAGTTTGTGACATTTAACCAATCGGTGCAATGAAATGTACACTAGTTCACAATAGGGGGTGGTGAACACACTTGTCCAGAGCAAGGAGCAGCCCTATTCACAGCCCTCAGGGAGCAGTTGGTATAAACTTCTTTTGTGGATGTTTCACAACATTTAATGTAACTGTAAATGGATAAAATGTACAGCGTGTCATTCTTTAACAAATAATTTTTGAACCAAAAACATTTTGGTTTCTGTTATATGTTATATTCTGTTACATCACACCACGTATTTCCTATAACATGACCTAGTTGTGTTTTATTCCTTTCCCACCTAGCTGTTATTTCCACTGAACTGAACACTTGCACCGTATGTTAACACGTTAATTTAAGCAGCCGTGTTCACGTAAGCTCTTCTCCGCTGACTGTTCGTACTGTTTGACTAGAGTCAATCAGGTCATGTAATGCAAGCCCAGCATACCGATTGATCCGAAAAGATCGATTGGCTGGCTCGGGGCATTGTGGGTAAGCTCTCTGTCCCTGCACAAAGGCGATATCTCTTTCTCTCTCTGCCTCTTTGTTTTCCATCAGTTTTTTATCACTTTATTTCCCGCTGTCACCATGTGCCGCCATATCGCCTGTGGAGTCCTGTTTCTCATCTTTGTCCTCTTTTTCAACGACCTTCTAAACATTTTCATTGTTTTCATCCTGTTTTTTATCGTCCATTACTTTACTGCAAGGTCATAGCCCAAACTGTCATGTGGCCTTCCATAAGTATGTGTGTGTTCTCTCCTCTCTCGATCAGATCTACGTTTTTAATGAGAAGATTGTAAACGGACACGTTCAGCCCAATCTGGGGGATTTGTGCGCATCGGTAGCTGACAGTCTGGATGATAAGGTGAGTGCCGAGTTGTAGCTACGGACTACTTAAGCTTTTTATTTTTTTATTGATTTTGAAAAGACGTTTGCATTATGATGATTTATTAGCAACAAAAATGTGTTCTTGTAGATGTCACATTGTTTAATGCTGTGCTCTGCTGTGTGTGTGTGTTTGCACAGAATGTATCTGACATGTGGCTGATGGTGAAGCAGATGACAGACGTGCTGCTGGTGCCAGCCAAAGACACGCTGAAGAGTCGGGTTTCTGTGGAGATGCAGATGGCTTTTGTCCGACAGGGCCTGACTTTCCTGGAGAGCAGGTTAGAGAGCAGAGAGGAGAGCGGGAAAGGAAGTTATCAGCAATACTTAGATTTATGGATTTTAAGTTGCAGATTTTGAATAAATAAATTAATATTCAAAATGACTTGTTCATGTAAAATAGGCCCATGTTGTGTATGTGTGCCTTTATTAGACAGTTATGGGTAGAACACAGATATGGGCTTTTGACTGTAAAATGCAGAGTCAAGGATAAAGTCATAGTATTGATAAGGGAGAAAAAGTTTTACTTGTTTAAAAAAGTGGGATTTACAGCATTGTCTGTGCACCGCTATGTGATGTCTTCTTGTCATTCGAATCTCACGGATATTCCGTCTCTGTGTCTGTGTGTATGTGTGCGCATATGTGCGTGCGTGCGTCTGTCTGTAAAGTACAGATAAAAGATATTTTAAACATGGTGTCCCGGCCTACAATATCTACACTACTTTGAAATATCAATCAATCATTAAAAAACTCTTATTATTTTTGTACAGCTCCATTTATCATGAAAAGTCCTAATATCATTAAGAACACTTTCCATGAGCTGTAGATTACAGATTATAGGAAAGAAATACATTTAAACTCCCTCAACTCGATACAGGTGCACATTCATCTTTATCAAATGAAAGTCACTAAATGCCACAAAAGTGAGTGGAGGATCATGGGAAGAAGAAAATTAAGTTATTTAATTCTTTATATTGTGTGTTTTAACTGACGTCTGATTTATTATTTACACAAGTAATAATTATAAAACATCTATTCTAATTATGTGCTAAAAACATCTGTTACATTCAGTCCTGTTACTTATTTAAGAGCAAAATGCAGCCGTTTTCAGCAAAGAAACCTATGATTTTGAATATTATTTATCCTCAGTCATGTATATATTTTTATATTCTTATATTGTGCATTATTAGAGAACAGTAATGCCAGTTGTGGGTATACAGTATGTGGAAGTTTATGGGAGGTCTGGCCTAAATTTTCTTTAACACCACTGCTCTAAGCATTCCAATACATTGTGCTAAGATAAACTGTAACTCGTACATCATGACCTCTTTTCACAGCTATAAGAAATACACCATGGTGACTGTGTTTGGGAACCTGCACCAGGCTCAGTTAGGTGGAGTGCCTGGCACTTATCAGCTTGTGCACAGCTTCCTCAACATCAAACTTCCCGGCCCACTGCCAGGCATGCAGGTACTGCACCATCACTGCAGCACAACCCTCCACCATGCCCGCTAGTGCGTGCCTGTGTTTATCATAGATAACAAAGTGACTGATTTTTCCCAGCATGAGTAAATAAGCCTCTTAGTTCAGAAGTGTCGGTTAAAAGTGTGCAAGAAGACTTAACGGCCTGAAACTTTTCTATATGTGTCTGTGTGTGGGAGCAGGATGGTGAGGTGGAGGGCCACCCGGTGTGGGCACTGATCTATTACTGCCTGCGATGTGGTGACCTGGCAGCAGCCATGCAGGTAGTGAACCGAGCACAGCACCAGCTGGGAGACTTTAAGACCTGGTTCCAGGAGTATATGAACAGCCCTGACCGCCGGTGAGATCACCTAGAAATATGTCACACAGTCAGAGCAGTGTCACTGTTCTTTTTTTACTATATATTCACACAGACATAACAGTACAGTGACATGTATTTTCCGATGTTCGATCAGCCTGGCACCAGCTACAGAGAATAAAGTGCGACTGCATTACCGGCGTGTGTTGCGCAACAGCGCTGATCCATACAAGCGAGCAGTTTACTGCCTCATCGGCAAGTGTGACATCGCCGACAACCACGGAGAGGTGGCTGATAAAACAGAAGACTATCTGTGGCTTAAGGTATATCTCTGGCTGTATGTTTGGCAGGACTTCTAATTAAAGCTGTATACAGATTATGTTCTCGATCCCACACAGTCGTGAAACATGTAACAATGTAAGAAAAGTCAATGCAAAGTCAGTAAATACAGACAGTAGACTATACACTAAACAAACGATACAGTAAACATTAAAAAATAGAAATTAATCAAACTATTATTCAGTTTTATTGATGGTGTAAATTGCACTAAATGTCAGCATTAAGAGTTTAAGTGTATTGTGCAATAGTTTAGGCTCGAAGGGTTTTACGACTATTCAATGTTAATTAGGGCCTTTTATTAAAAACATTTTAAGAGGAAGCTTTAATAGAATTAGCTTAGCTTATACTATCATGATTGGCTTTAAAACAGCTACTGAAATGCTCTTTATTTAAGCATTTTATATGCAGTTAATTACTTATTATCTACCCATTCATTTATTTTAATTCCTTTTGGAATGGACAGTTTCATCATTTACATTTTTATAACAATTTTTATTTTAACATTATTGGATATCATCCAGTTGTGAAAGTTGACCAGCGGTTCTGCTCTGTCCTGTAGCTGAACCAGGTGTGTTTTGATGAAGATGGAAGCAGCGCTCCACAGGACCGACTCACTCTGGCCCAGTTACAGAAACAGCTCCTGGAGGACTACGGTGAGACGCAGGCTTACGCTTCAGCCTCTCCAGATTTCCATCATACTGCAATTTATCATGTACATTTCCATAACACTTAGGGCCAAGCGAGTTCATAAAGCACTCTCTAAACATTAGACGCTCGGGCGAAAACAAGGCATGGAGGCAGTATATCACTGGCTGATGCTTTGATTCACTCCCCTCTTGAAGGAAGCGATTCAGGAGGAGGAAATTTATTCTCCAGCAGTTAGCCTGTCCTAGATAAGCTCTCTCTCTCTCCTCTATTTGACTTAAAACTTCCTCTCGCTGCATTTTAAAAGGAGCTGCACTATATTTTCCCCCACCTGCCTGATGAGTCAAGCTTATCTCTCACGATGCCCCACCGCTAGGCCGCATTAAACACTTGTGCTGATAAGGGGTGCTCCGCTCCCAGCTGCAGCTCTTTTCACTGGTCTTTTTATAAACGGCAGCTCGACTCGCAGCATAAATGAGAGGGGATTATTTCAGCTCACAGCGAATGGATAGAAAGCTGCCTCTTTAACAGCTTTACAGCTATGGAGGATTTTTGTGGAACTCATTACTTGCTTTAAGGAGCATTTATATTACTTTATGTTGCACATGCCCATCTTGTTACATTTGCATATATATGCTGTACACATACTGGAGCATTTGAATGAGACTTTCTTTTCTGATGCACAGCAAAAACTTTGGCTTTGGCAATGATGCAGTGTCGTAGATTATTTTACAACATATGCTCTAGAGGCATTTTCACTAAGGCAGTGTAAATGGTCTAATACATTAAACGGTTCCAATCTGCAAATTAACACTCCGTCATTTCGGGTTGTGTATCAATACTGTTCCAAAAATGTTCTTAACATATTGCAGTACTAATTGTTGTTGTAATTGTTCTCCACAGGCGAATCTCATTTCTCAGCCAGTCAGCAGCCGTTCCTTTACTTTCAGGTCCTTTTTCTGACTGCACAGTTCGAGGCAGCAATAGCCTTCCTTTTCCGCATGGAGCGTCTGCGCAGTCACGCCGTGCATGTGGCCCTCGCCCTCTACGAACTTAAACTGCTCCTCAAATCATCAGGACAGAGCGCACAGCTATGTACGCTGGTGACATATTTCTGCCAATACTATAGCACAGTGTGATTAATATTGTCCTCTGTATGTAAATGCATATGTCCATGATGAGATCAAAAGTTTGTTTTATTTAAAACGAATACTCTTGATAATTTAGATAATTAAGAAATTTTATAATAAGTACACCACTCATTTTCACATAAGTGGTGGAGGTGGAGGTATCATTTTTCTAAGCAGCTTTGTGAGCTGGTTTTATTTAAAACAATTGAAAGAAAGCAAATGTGTTAAGCTCCATTGCCAGACCAATTTCATTTTTTTTTCTAACCTTACTTAATCTAAGGACCACATAGAAATATTGGGAGTGTGACTTTTGGCTGGAAATTTGTCTTATTTTGCTTGTTGCATCTTCAGTTTTTTATTTTAAAACAATGGAATAAAGCATGGGGAAAACATGTTTTGTATTTTTAACTCTATAATAAATGTTTTGTATTATTAGCTCTATATTTGCTGCATTATGGAGTGTTTACTAATGATCCTGCTTGTTCTCTCAGTGAGTCAAGAACCAGGAGATCCCCCCATGGTACGGCGACTAAACTTCATCCGCCTCCTCATGCTCTACACTCGTAAATTTGAGGCCACAGACCCACGAGAGGCTCTGCAGTATTTCTACTTCCTGCGGTACATACTTTTTACTAAACCTAAACAAACCCCTGTGAACCTGACCTCAGAAGATTTCAGCATTTTCTCCTAAAAAGCAATCGGTTTAACTAGAAGTCGGTTCACCTTCAGTGCAGGAAATGCTGTCTTCCTCTAAGAAGGAATGAATAATTCATGAAGGACTTTATTGGTGC
>JAOVVF010000036.1:24186550-24197302 GCA_028565595.1 Duopalatinus emarginatus | reverse complement strand
GTGTGATTGTGTGAGTGAATGGGTGTGTGTTTGTATGTGGTACCCTGCGATGGTATGGTACCCTGTCCAGGGGTATTCCTGCCTTGTGGCCCAGGGATTTCTGGTGGACAAACCGCTACCCTGACTAAGCAGATAAGATACTGACTGACTATAGTTTGCATTTGTATATACACTATGTAGTATATAAATACATAGACACCATCACACCCCTGTGGCCATTCCAAAATAATAATCATGGTTCCCACTTTCCTGCTGTCACCTTAATGTATGTACCTATGTCATTACCATGTAATATTACATACATTCATCATCATATAAATGTTTCATGAACTCAGCCCTTTTCAAAACTGTCCTTTACACAATATTTAAAGCATGTGTGGGCAACTTGTTTCAATGCAATTCAATTTTCTTGTTCCTAAGGTTTGACTTGGATTATTATCCTGCTTTCCTCCTGCATCACTGGGATCACTGGCCTCTCTACCTCTGCCATCGCTACCAATGGCAAAGTCAAAGGAGGCATGGCTTTTACTCAATTTACACACTCTGCTGTATGGCAACACATTACAAACCTCTCCATAATTCTCACCTCAATTCTTCCACAGGTGGAACCTATTTCCTTATCTCACGCAGTTTGGGTCCAGAGCTTGGAGGATCCATTGGACTCATCTTTGCGTTCGCTAATGCAGTAGCTGTGGCTATGCACACTGTAGGCTTTGCTGAGACTGTACAAGCACTAATGCAGGTGGGCTTAAAACATCCAATCACGTTCCTGTTCCTACTGGAACAATGTGTGTGGCTAAACTGTATTTCATTTATTCAATGTCAGGAGAGTGGTACAGCCATGGTAGACCCTCTCAATGACATCCGTATCATTGGTGTAATCACTGTCACCTGTCTGCTGGCAATTTCTTTAGCTGGTATGGAGTGGGAGTCAAAGGTATGTGTCTAAAGAGCATTTTGTTTATAAGATATTTACCTAGCTCTGAAATCACCAGCCTGACCTGACCAAAATATGTTGTTAATCAATCTATCAGGCCCAGGTTTTGTTCTTCATGGTTATCATGGTTTCCTTTGCGAACTACATTGTTGGCACCATCATCCCCGCCACTCCTCAAAAGCAAGCTAAAGGCTTCTTCAGCTACAGAGGTCAGAGTGTGGCATGTCTGTGGACCATATGCTTCCTCTCAATAGATTTCGTATTTAAGTACATTAGCCTCACAGTGTGCTTCTTTTTATGCCCACCAGCGGATATTTTTGCAGAAAACTTTGTGCCTAACTGGCGTGGGCCAGAGGGCAGCTTCTTTGGCATGTTCTCCATCTTCTTTCCCTCAGCCACTGGCATTCTTGCAGGAGCCAATATCTCTGGAGATCTGAAGGCAAGTTTAGCTATTCTAGTCACACTTTAATTTATTTGTTCATAAGCTATGCACTCCTTTACACTGCAGAAATCTTTTTGATGCACATATGTGTGCCTATTACTTTCATATGATAATGTTCACACACACATATCCTTATAGGACCCCAATGTGGCTATACCCCGTGGCACAATGCTAGCCATTTTCTGGACCACAGTGTCTTATCTCATCATCTCTGCTACCATTGGTAAGCATATATTTTGCAAAACCATATAATTGTACTACTTGTACTACTGTGTTTTTGTCTGATCATCTGATGCTTGTCACTACACATTTTAATATATAAAGATTTTACCTGGAGTGGAATGAAGGCACAGTGGCTAGTGTTCCCGACTCACAAGCCTAGGCTTGGGTTACTCTGCATGCTCTCCATGTCTCCATGTGGGTTGCTGCCCTTACCCAAAAACATGCTAGTGGATGGGAGTAAAACAGTGTGTGTGTGTGTGTGTGTGTGTGTGTGTTGGTGGGAGGGGCCTGCTTGTGCATAGTGCCCTGTGATTTACTGGTATTTTATTTAGGGTATATTCCCTCTTTGTTCCTGGGATAGGTTTTGAGTAAAATGTGGCCTAGAAGCTTAAGATGAATGAATGATTTCCTGATTGTAAGCTTTTTGAAATAAAGTTTTTTTGTGTGTCAGGTTCATGTGTTGTACGTGATGCTTCTGGTACTCTCAATGACACTCTAATCACTGGATCTGATGTTGCGGACTGCCTGGGGACTGCCTGTAATTATGGCTGGAACTTTAGTGACTGCATTGCCAACAAGACCTGCTCTTATGGCCTTAGCAATAATTACCAAGTATACATATGAATCTTTATGTTCTAGTTAATAAAATAATAATAATAATAATAATAATAATAATAATAATAATAATTATTATTATTATTATTATTATTATTATTATTATTTTATTTTTTTTTTACAATTATTATGATTATTATTTAGAAATATTTAGGTATATTTGTTACTACATCAGTAGTAATAACTCTTTTTCCATGACTTTAGACCATGAGTATGGTGTCTGGATTTGCACCCCTGATTGCAGCAGGTATATTTGGAGCTACTCTGTCCTCAGCTCTGGCTTGTCTGGTTTCAGCACCCAAAGTATTTCAGGTGATTTTTTTTTTAATTGATTAGCTTCTTTTGCCCTGTGTGTAGTTTCAAGTGTAAATGTAATGCCTTTTCTCATCAGTGGGTTCAATGATCAATGTAGCAAATGTTTTATCTGTCTTGTTCTAGTGTCTTTGCAAGGACAATCTGTATCCAGGGATTGGGTTTTTTGGAAAGGGATATGGAAAGAATGATGAGCCATACAGAAGCTACCTTTTAACCTATATTATTGCTGTCTGCTTCATTCTCATTGGTAGGCAATACTACTATTACCACTACTACTACTAATAATAATAATAATGATAATAATAATAATATATTTTACTAATAATAACATTGGTAGTTTGGCAAGCACATTTTAAAATCTGTTGGCTTTTTTCTACAATTGTTTCACTGATTTGTTTCAGCTTTTTTGTCTTGTATGTAAAATATGTTTCACAATTATGGGGTATGCATGTTCACTGCCCCATGAAGGACAATAGAGTTACAATTGCACCTAATGTCCAAAAACATGAACTAGTACTAACAGAGACCCACAGGGGCAGAAAACACAGTGCTCAGACTATAATCATTTTGGGTTTAGAAGAAGCAATGATAGGACAGGAAATATTTGTGTTGCTGGTGTTTGGTTGTTATGTCAAATTGGGCTATAGTTTAAAAATCATCTGTGACCACCAAAATTTTGTTTAAATTCAAAAAAGTATTAACAAAGGCAATTTTGTACTGCATATAAGGTGTCTATGAGCTATTGTAATATATACATAGTACAAAGATATAGATAGAATAATAGAATAGTTGGACTGTACATTTTAAATGCTTGTGCAGACTCGTCACCCTCAATTTCTCATTGAAAAGCCAATGAGTGTTGTATTTTACAAGCTGTTAGACCATATGCTGGATAACCCAAGATGCTGACTCTTAGCTGACTATTACAGAGTTACTTCAAATATCCACTAGTTAGTAGCTTATAGTTTACGTCAGGTTTAACAGCCTCTCTGCTTAATCTTGTTTATAGCTGTGTTCTCCTGCCCCACAAAATCTATGGTTATGGTTGCTGCTGTGATATTTTCTTATGTAATACAATCTCTATGTGTGGCTAATAAATAGTTTAGATATACTGATCTTTCCCACCCAAAATACATTTCAGCTGAGCTGAACACTATTGCTCCTATCATCTCCAACTTTTTCCTGTGCTCATATGCCCTCATCAACTTCAGCTGTTTCCATGCCTCCATCACCAACTCTCCAGGTCAGAATGGAAACTTTTCATTTGAAATTCCATATATTAAAGTATAATAAGCTGTGTAAATAATTAAACTAGTATAAAATCTTACTGGTTGCAAATTGCATTAATAGTAACCTAGTAATTACCAATTGAATGGCCAGCATATGTTATATTTCCCATCTGTGTGGATGCAGGTTGGCGTCCCTCATTTCGGTTCTACAGTAAGTGGGCGTCTCTGGTAGGTGCTGTGGTGTCAGTGGTCATCATGTTCTTGCTCACTTGGTGGGCTGCTCTCATTGCCATTGGGATAGTGCTCTTCCTATTGGGATACGTACTCTACAAGAAGCCCTGTAAGACAGATGTGCATTCCAACCAAAAATTCAATGCATTATGTATCAGTTGCTTATAAAGTTTATAAGTATTTTTGCAATCACACTAAAGTGGCATAATCTTTTCTTTTTTTGTCATAGCTGTAAACTGGGGTTCCTCAGTGCAAGCGGGATCATATAACATGGCACTGTCCTACTGTGTGGGTCTCAACCATGTAGACGAACACATAAAGAATTATAGGTATTCCATATTCAGTGAGGCAAATGTACACAACATCTACTACCACTTCATAAGAATTAACAATGAATTAGGATTGTCATTATGCATTAGTCTTAGACAAATCCCAATCGTATTATTCCTCTCTTTGTCTCAATCCTCACCTACTGGTGTATTCTCACAGGCCACAGTGTCTGGTTCTTACTGGGCCTCCCGGTTTGCGGCCAGCTCTGGTGGACTTTGTAGGAACCTTCACCAAGAATCAGAGTTTGATGATGTGTGGGAATGTCACCACAGTAAGTCGATTTGGGCTTTATAATTTAGACAGTGAGCATGGCTATGTTTCCATAGCCTTTTTCATCACCACGTTATGTCTGCTTTACAGGGAGGTCCGACACCCGAGGCTGTGGACGCTGCCAACAGCAGCAGTCATGTGGCATGGCTCAACAAGCGAGGCATTAAATCTTTCTATCATGGAGTGGTTGCTGATGACTTGCGCACTGGAGCACAGATCTTGCTGCAGGTCATTCATACACCGTATCAAGTACCAAGTACAAGGACCTTTTAACTTTCAAATTTTGTAGTGAAAATGAAACTGAAATGGACCTAATACAATGTCATGATTCTATACAAGAAGCCCATTATTTTGAGGTGCAAATTTCACTCATTATTTGACTGCATCTAAAGTGTCACACCTGTACCTACAAAATGTGGAATCGTTAAAGGGAGTGTGCTTATACAAGGCACTGCATGCTCAAGAAATATTTTTTAAACATATCAACTCTATATATTCTTTGTTATGTTTCCTAAATAATCATCTCTTTTAACATGTAATTGATGTCCTAGTAAAATTCTCTGGATAATTCTGATATATCTCTGTAGGGTGCAGGTCTGGGTCGAATTCGACCTAATATCTTGGTAATGGGATTTAAGAAGAACTGGCGCAAATGTCCACCTACTACCATCGATAATTATATTGGCATTTTACAGTAAGTCTTCGATTCTATAGAACAGCTTTTGATTAAATCCCTTGTGACAATGAAATACCATTATCACATATATTTCTCAGTGACTCCTTCGACCTGCAATATGGTGTATGTGTCCTTCGGATGAAAGAAGGTCTTGATTTATCTCAGCATATGCAAGCACATGGTAATGGTCCCAAACGTTTGATAGAATTTATTTTTATATGTACTTGAAAAAGACTCCTTACTATGATCTTAATTTTACTGCAGTTAACCAGGGATTTGAAGCAGCTGCAGAGCCAGGGCTTGATGCAAGACCTACAATCAACATATGTATGCATCAAAACACTTGGCAATATTGAGCACAGTTATATATTGAGTAGAATATATATCACATGACAAAATAGTGCACAATTAAAACAATGGGTCTCATTTATCAAGCTGGATATGAACACATTTATCTGTAAATTATACAAGTGTTTGGACAAGAAATTTGGTATAAAATCCTGTTAATTAAAAAAACATTCATATTCTGTTCACTCTAGGAAGACTTACTAATGTAAACTTTGAACTGATTAACTTTAAACCACATAATTTGCATGAATTACTTTACTGTTAATATATATAATATACTGACAATTTTTAATATTATACATTATTAAACACTTTAATACCGCCGTAGAAATTAGTCAAAATAACTTCCATTTCAGCCTTTTTTCTTAAACTTTTATCTAGTTTTGTATCTGTCACTGCATGCAAATGAGCTGCGTCAGGAACACACTCTGCTCTTTACAGATGATCGCTCATGAGTGCAAATGAAACCAGCCCTTTATGAAATGTATCGAAATCTGGCAGAAATTTGTAGTACAGTTTGGCTTATACAAACATTTACATACAATTTAACTAAAAGATTAATAAATGAAGCCTATTGTTAGAAAATGAACAAAAAGGCTTTATCAAATGAAGCTTTACACTATTATGCAGTTCTTTGAATGTTTAATAATTTATTCTTGGACTATGCTGATATTTATAAAACATCACTTTATTTCTTGCAGTGGACCCAGAATCACTCCTGACTGTGCCTCAACCCACCACTGTCTTTCAGACCAAACAGGAAAAGAAGACCATTGATGTGTATTGGCTGTTTGATGATGGAGGTAAATATAGAGTCAACCACATAAAATAAGTTCTTACAAATTCATCCACTTGGATACAGATCTGTGTCAGGATTCACTGTGCACTGCACAGCAATGTCCCTGTAATGTATGTATATGACACAACAAAGTTAATGGTGTGTGTTAACAGGTCTGACTCTACTGTTGCCTTATCTTCTGAAGCGCAAGAAGCGCTGGGCCAGGTGTAAAGTAAGGGTGTTCGTTGGAGGGGAAATTCAGCATGCTGAGGAACAGAAAGCAGAGTAAGTGGGCTACAATCGTAATATGCTGGTTAACAGCTAAAGGTTAAAGTCTGTTCATTTATCATTGTAATTTAGCAGTAAAGGGCAAATACAAAAAGCATGATTACTCAAGCACATAAATACATACATATAGATTAAATGGACAATATGTGTATCTAAATATATATTTAAATTGAATTCCTAGAATTTCTCCATAATTACTGTTATTTTTAAGTCATATCTTACATTGCTCTCTCAAATTGGTCCAATTCTCTGCATGGGTTTTTCTTCCACCACTAACAAAAATACCAGCAGGTAAACTCATTCATTCATTAGATAATCTACTTATCCTACTTGCAGGGGGGATTTTGGAGTTTATCCCAGTGATCGTTGGGCGGAAACGCCCTGGACAGATTGCCAGTCCATCACAAGACACACACACACACACACACACACACACACCTAGGGACTATCTCCAATTTGCCTGACAGCATGTCTTTGGAGTGTGGGAGAAAATCAGAGTTTCCAAAGTTAACCCACACAGACACAGCAGACACAGGAAGAACATGCGAATTACATGCAGAAAGGATGTACCCAGGCCCTTCTTAGCACTATCCACTGCACCCCCATGTCAGTATGTATCCTGCTTATGCTAAACTTTTATGTAGCTGTACTGGCTCTGCCAAGAAATGAATGTTAGCAGGCTCTGACATAAATACAGGAAAATTTGGACAATAACATAAATATGTTTAGATTGCTGAGTCTATGTATTCTCTCTATTTTCTCCAGACTCACAGGTCTCATCAGCAAGTTTCGCCTTGGCTTCCACGAGATCCACATTCTTCCTGACATTAATGAGAAGCCACAACCTGAACAGTATTCCTGTCTTTTATTATCTTAACTTGTTTCACAATTTACTGTATTCATGTATCGAATTTTTTTTTATTAAACATAATGGCTATTTTAGTTGGCAGGTCAAGTTTGTAAACCATTTTATTCTCCTGACCACATTTCATACATTTGAACAGTGTTAAGAAGTTTGAGGACCTTCTAGCACCTTATAGGGTACATGCCATCCGAAAGAATGATAGAGGGGGGCAGCCCACCAGTGACTGCCCATGGGTAGTTTCTGATGAAGAGATAGAGAAAAATACAGCAAAGGTAAACTTCCAAATTGATGTTAATACGTAAATAGAATCCTTAGCAGACTTACATATAAATACTATTTGTACATGTAGTATATGAATTTGCAACAACGAACACTATGTATAACTATCTATTTTTTTTTCTTTTTAGTCCTTTAGACAGATCCGCATAAATGAAGTATTACATGACTATTCAAGGGATGCAGCTTTGATTATTGTGTAAGTTAAACTTAGATTATGCTTTAGCTTTATTATACAGTCAAATGTCAGATGTTACTTTTACTTAAGAAGTTGTCTGCTTTTTCCTTGACAGAACCATGCCCATAGGCCGGAGAGGAGCATGTTCTAGTGCTCTTTACATGGCTTGGCTGGAAACTTTATCACGTGACCTGCGACCTCCAGTGCTGCTTGTCAGAGGCAACCAGGAGAGTGTACTCACCTTCTACTGCCAATGATCAAACACCAAAGAAAGATTAACAGCCATCAGCTGTGAAGTGCACACCTGTGGCATTCGACTCAAATGGTGTATAATAAGACTTAGTATGCACGTAGCACTTCACTGGGCACTTCAATTTAGCCTTGGTTTTAATGGGGTTCTTAAACTTGTGAGTTAACATATTTAAGTCATTCTGTGTCTGTTTATAGCATATAGTTTTGTTTAGAACTTTATTATCTGTGATGTTTATTAAACTTACTGTTTTTAACTAATATAATTGTTTTTTTTTCTATATAACATTTAATTATTTAATTCAAATAATTTTTCTGCAGAAAATGGCATTTTGGTCTGACCAGCTATCAGCAGCCAAAACACAGGTCAAGCTGATAGATAGATAGATCACCACTACTAATGCCACATCATAGAGAAGTTATTATTTTTTTAAATAATACAACAGCACGTTGCACGGTAGTACAGTAGGTAACAATGCGGCATCACAGCTCCAAGGTCTGGTTTGATTGTGAGCTTGGGTTACTTTCTGGGTGGAGTTTTGCCTATTCTCATGTCCACATGGGGTTCCTTCAGCTTTCTTCCTACATCCCCAAAACAATCCCAGGTCAATTTACTACTCTAAATTGCCTCAGGGTGTAACTGAGTGTGTGTAAATCCCTATAATGACACCCCACCCAATGTTCCTGGGATAGACTTTGAATCCACTGTGACCCTGATCAGGATAAAGCAATTACTGAAGTGGTCCTTAGGGACAGGCTTAAAAAAAAAACATACCCCTGATGGTGCCACCTTAGCGAGGGAAGGAAAACTTAAAAGGGAAACACTACCACCTGGCTCTATCATCATGTGCTTTATATGCTGAATATATGCTGGTATGCTGAATTGCCACGAGGTGAATCAGTTCAGACATTGTAATAAGGAAAGTGAAAGTGAGATACTCTTCTGATATTCACCTCCGATTTTAACCCATCTACACACTAGTGAACACTAGGGAGCAGTTGGGGGTTAGGTGCACCCCAGTCGAGTCTTGTCTGTTTCAGAGCTTGAAATTTGTGGTCCCAAGGTGTGTTCCTTAACCTCAAACCTCTCACCTGCCCCAAAGCAGAAAGACAAAGTAGCTGGCTAAGATCAGGCTGTGTTGATAGTTGTTAGCTGGTCAGATGATGGAGTTATCAGTAGGGTTAAATATCATTCTGTCTATCCCCAAGGTAACAATTAAACTGATGAATTAACCAGACTTTCTTTTGATTGGGGTTATATAAACATGTCATTTTAAACTCTGTAACCCTTACCGAGTTATATTTATTGTTATTTTGAACTAAATAAACAGATAAGCCGACACCTGTGTCAAGTAGTCATTGTCTTTCATCATTAATCTGATGCAACTCAGAAAGCATTTCTGTGAACAGGAACTTTCCAGTAGAACAAATCCCGACTGCGCCTGCGCAGTGCGTGGGGCTTCCGCATAGGCTCCACGTCTGTGCACGAGCGCCTTACAGCCAATCACGTTGAGCCACAGTGTGTTTTGGAAACACACTCACACCCAGAACAGCATATCTCACGAGCTGTCAGTGGCTCTGAAGTTAGAGCTCGACGCCACCGCAGGTTCGGCAATCCTTGGGTCAGCGCTGTTGTTTTAAACCGCCAGCATCTGAAGAACTGCCCCAAATCTGTTTCTGCTTATAAATGCACTTTAGCATACAGTTAACTAGGTTACCTTTGTGACGCTGAAAGTAACGGTAGTGTTAACAGAGAGAGACAAAGAAAATGGATTCCCAGGTCTCAGAAAAGGAGACGATTTCAGTCGTGATTAAAACACCGAATCAACTTCATGGTGATCAGACTGTCGAAAATGTCAACATCAACTGGACGGTGAAGGATCTGAAAACTTATCTGGCCAGTTTTTATCCATCCAAACCGGTAAGTCGTCATGGTGATTTCAATATAACCAGCGGACGGTAGCTAGCTAATCGGGCTGCTAGCTTACGTACTTACCGCTAGCTAGGTTAGCTGTGTGGAAAAGCTCTCTGACATGACCACACTTTATCGAGTGTCAGTCCTGTCTTTATTGCTTTTTAGGTGTATAAACACGTCGTGTGAGTGAAATAACGGTTATAATGAACTTTTCTGACTAGAAAAGTTCTGACTAAATAACCTCATTCCCTGACATTCCGATGTACTACTACACACAGACGCACTTCCGCTCTTAGCTAATGTGGCTAACACACCAGGCGCGTGCCCGTGTATTTACATAGACCACATGTTAGGCATTCACATTATATGGCGAGCTAGAAAACATGTCCAAGGGTGGAGTCAGAAGAGCACTTGTTTTCTCTAGGCCATTTCTTTCCCTCATTTGCTTATTATATTTACATATGTGGCTTTTTTTACTTTCTGCACAGGCTGAAAAAGACCAGAGACTCATCTACTCAGGCAAACTGCTCACAGACAACCTGCACTTAAGAGATGTTTTTAGAAAGGTAAAGGAGTTGTTATTTATAT
>JAOVVF010000036.1:24144582-24179203 GCA_028565595.1 Duopalatinus emarginatus | reverse complement strand
ATATAGTATTCTTATTGTATTTGTTTCCTTCTATTCTCTTTAAAAATAACATAATTGTTGTTTTTCTTGTGCCTGGGCAATTTACCTGAACCTTGCCATAAACATTTCAGAGTCCACTGTTAACGTCTTGTTGTATTGTGAAAATGATCATCGTTAATTATATCAATATAACAATAATGGCATTTTCCTCACATATAGCTTCTCTGTTGGCCAGTCCATTGATTTTGAAGTTGATTCCCATATTGATTTAGTCATCAACTCTAAGCTATGTGAGTATGTATTACTACACCATTACTACTTTTTCATTTGGTCTCTGTCTATTGAATAACAGTGGCAGCATGTCTATCAGGCTGTCCTTCATTGAAAACAGCGTAATTATTAGTTTCCGGGTTCAAATGGTGTGTGAATAATTAAGGTGTGTTTTGTGTTTTAGATTGTGGGAAAAGCAGAGTAGCTGCAGACACTTCCGACTGCTACCTCACCTTCCACAAGCTGCAGCTCCTACTGCAAGGCGACAGAGAGTGAGTGTGTACTCCTGCAGAGCGATCCAAAACAATATGTCGGGTGAAATGCCTTTGTACAATTTTTTTCAGTCTTTTTTCACATATGCTGGCTATTTAGGAAGTCAGAGTTTAGGGTCAGAGCATAGGATCAGCCATGACACAGTGGAGCAGGGATGATTACGGGCCTTGCTCAAGGCCCCAACAGTGGCAGTTTAATGATGCTGGGCTTTTACCCTCAAACTTTTGATCAGTAACCCAAAACCGTAACCATTAAGCCACCACTGCCCTGTAATGGCATCTAATAACGATTAACGATGAAACCACTTCTCTAACAAAAGCAACATCCTCTTTTTGAGAAATGATGACACAACGTATATAACTAGACTTGCATTCCCTAAAAGGAAACACAGGGCTGAAAATGTGTATGCATATGCACATGTGTATGCATGCACATATGTGTGTGTTAGTGTGTTTGTGTATATGGTAGAACTGTGGGAAGAGAGAGAGGGAGAGAGAAGAGAAGTCGTGTCTGTGCTGTGTCACAAGGAGGGTTGTGTCAGCAAGGGCATCCAGCATGAACACCTGGGCCAAGATCAGATATGAAAACGCATGATTTATTGTGGCAGTGCAATGGGAACAGGAACAGCAAGAGAAGTTACTGAAGTCTCTGACATTTGTACATTAAAATGCTTGTTGTGATCTTCAGGCACTCTACAACTGTGCTATATAAAAAAAATACACCAGTGTAAAACTTGGTATTCTCCTCACAAGCCTGCTGTAATATTCTGTAGACAATAAACATCATACTTCCTGCAGAATGGTCTGCTGTATTCTGAGGTGTAGGATTTCTGTGTTCCACAGCGCGTTGCATGGCATCCTAGATCTGTTTGATAATGTTGAGACCTGGTGACTTAGGTGGGAATGGCAAAACCCTAAACTCAGATAAGTGTTCCTGTAACCATAATTTGGTGTCTCTAGACATCAGTGGCAGCGCGTTGTCCTGTCAGGGCATAAATGGGTGTAACTCATCAGAAAGGAGGCACACATAGCGTTAACTGGTCAAAGATATTTGTAGACGTCCCATAGAAGGCAAGCTAAAAAACCCTTATCAGTATGGAGTCACCACCTGCCTATGTATTTTACATATGCTTGTCTGTAGCAATTTTTTGGCATTTCAGTGTACATGAGGAGATAAGAAGAAGTGTGTATGTGTGGGAGGGGTGGGGGGGTATGCAGATGTATATGCTAGACAACTGGTTTGTATGCATAGTAAGTGGGCAAAGTTCAGGTCCCTGCACAGAACTGTAGACCCCGGAATATGTGCAGTTACAGTATTTGAACCAGAGGGCAAAAGGTAGTAAAATAAATATTAGCTCTGTGCAGTGTGTCTGAGCAGTCATCTACAGACATGGGAGCGTATAATGTGCAGATGAAGCAGCAGTACAAAGTATAATTAAAAAAGTGAAAAAAGGAGCCAGGTAAAGACCCTCATGCTCCTCCTCCAACACACACACACACACACACACACACACACACACACACACATCTGTTTAAGCGTTTAAGACCTATTTGACTTGTTTTGCAGACCTGGCTGGCTAAAGAAAGTGTTTACTAATTTCATCACTATCACAGTAAAGCTGGTTGTAAAGGGCCAAGTGAGTTTATTCACAATTCTACATTATGGTGTCCTCTTGAAGGAACACATTAATTAAGACAAGCACACATGGTTTATTTACAAAAATCATTGCTAATTAATTTGTGTGAATTACAGATCTGCAAGGAAATAAACAAGGTGGCAAATATCTTGGCTGATTTTATTCAGGACACAGCAGGTAAGGTAAAAAAAAAAAAAAAGTGCCATTCAACAGCTGTGTATTTATAACTGTGTAGTAATTTAGACTTTCCCTGTGTATGATCAGAACAGTTTTTGAGTGACGGAGGCATCTCTGTGGATATTGGTGTAACATCTTCCCCTGTCATCACTACCAATTACATAGAGTCATACCACAAGGTAACTCTCAGTTTCCAGTTAACCTAAAAATCTAGATGCATTGTAAATATAATGTAACGTGTATGCTGAGTATTCAGTCACAGTTGAAATATCTACAGTATTGTGTGTTTTTTAACAGGGCTTGGTGGCATATAATAGCACCACCTCCGTGGTCAAAGACTCTGTGTTTAAACCGGACCAGATTTCAGAGAACCGCAGCTTGTATTTTTGGCTCTCAGATGATGTCATCCAACCCATAATAACAGCAGCATATCACGATGGACGATTCGTCAGAAACATCTCTGGAACTGAGCTCACTGTATATGATCATTATTCTACATGCAAATGAAACCAAAAGCTTAATTAATCAGTATTTTAATTGTTGTTAGATGTTCACTTATTTCCACTTTTTATAGCCACCCTAGTTGTGACTCTCACAGAGAGATTATTTAAGATTGCCTTTTTGATTGCAGGACATGTTCCAGACACAGTTATCCACAGACAGACCTAATTTAGTGAACAAGGTACTGTAACTTTTAAAAGTGCATTTTTTTTATTTCACTGTAACTTGTTGTAGTTGTTTCTGTGGAAATATGTAAATTTATACTGTAGAGTGGTAAGCCTGCTATGAGGCAACTGGTCATTACATACAAGCTTAGAGTTTCACTTACATTACTGTACTCTAGTTAACACATTAACACTTACTTTACATTTTACAAGTTTTTTGGTTTCTCCTTTGAATTGTAAAATCCATCATGCTTATTACTATAAGAGTTCCGTCTTTTTAAGGAACCTCCCAACTCATTGTTTTGCTAGTTAATTGGAATTATTGTAAAGTGATAACACATAACAGAAATGTGTGTATTGTTGTTAATGCATCCATTAGTGGCTACTTGAGGAACCATTGTTAAGAGCATGGAGTGCATCAGTGCCTCGTTTCTGGACAACACCGAAAGGCTCGTCTGTCAGAGTGATGGCTGCAGTGGAGCTCTATTCTGCAAAGCAAGACAGCCCCACACTTTACTTTGAGACGGTCAGTCATAAACACAGTCAGGAACACCGGTTCCAGGTTCCAAGAAGGGTTGGTGTTATACGTTACCAAGCCAAAACAGATTATCTTTCTATAACTGCACGTTGATACCACAACAATTTGCCATCGTGTGCGTTTTTTTTAATTATTAACATATGACAGATTGGGTGTGATTGCTTTTTAGTCCTAGATTATGTGGGTATCTGCCATACAAGTCCATGAGAATGCCATTTAACTAAAGTGATAATATCTAAAAGAGTGTACAAAAAAATATTATAGAATGCTATTATAGAATAATAATCAACACCACAACGCAATCAGAAAAATATTGATTTAAAACATTTTTAAAACATAACTTATTTTTAAAAATTATTTTCATGTCAACACCACAGTCAGTGTTTAAGTCCCTGCAAACATGGTTGCTTTAGACTACAACACTTAGCCACCACAGACTCTTCAAATTCACTGACACATTTACACAATTTCCTGGATTAGTAATGACTCAATAAAAGCACAATTTGCAAAACATACACTCTGTGAACCTTTCCATTCATTAACATAAAATTTTGTTACTATTCTGGTTTTCGGGTTCTTGTCTTGTCTCTGGGCTGCCCCTAGTTAATGCTCTTTGTAAATCGCCTGACATATTCAGTTATTCCGTTGATACTAACATACACATACACATAACAGACTAAGATGCGCACATGATCACAAGGTGTTTACACATGTACATTCACGTGTGCATATAAATATTTTTAGTTAAAATTTTTTGTTACTATTCTGGTTTCAATGTTCTGGTCTTTGCCCTTGCCTGTTAATGCTCTTTGTAAATGACCCTGCATATTGACCTTGTTTTTAGGATCTTGATTTGGACTTGATTGCTGCATTTATTTAAAACCCCTTATCCTTTTTAATGTGTTGTATTTAACGGCATGGTTTTTGTCCTAATAGGAGGTGGAAGTATTTGTAAGGGCCTCTTATGCTGAAAAGAAAGTCATTCTTAAAGCAACACCAGTAGAGTAAGTACACTAAGTAAAGCACCTGTCCTGCAAAGACCTGCACTTTTATGCCCAGCTTACTCACTTCTAACATATTTCCTTGTTTGTTTTGTAGTATTTCTATATCAAACATTTCCACCCCAGAGGGTGTTACTGAGGTAAGCACTAGGGTGTGAACCAGAGATCTTTTGCTTATGCTTCGTTCTCTGTCAACACTGTTAATACTCTTTTTGTGTTTTAAGATGGAAAAGAGTTTACATGATTATCTTCAGAAGGCTGTTGAAAAGATTGGGATCCCCAAAGTTGTATCCTGTAAGTCTAGTGTTTATGAACATATATGTATAGGTGATGTTTTATCACATTGACCTATTTTCTCTTCTTAGACATAGAGATAGCAAGCACAGCCTTGATGGACCGACAGAAACTCAATCTTTTCGACCTCATCAATCCTGAAGTAATACCTTATAATGTGAGTGTCTCTTATTTAGAACTAGTTTCATTACTGAGGTTAATAACAACAACCCTCTGACCAAACCCTGAACAAATATGTACTATTTTTGGCATGTAGTTGGGCTGCATTTCTTCATAAACCTGGCAGCCCTGGTTAATGGTAGTAGCTCTTGCTAATAGTAGCCTATAGCATAAGTGAAGTGTGATGCCCTCTGAACTTAACTTATTAAGTTGTGTTATTATAGTATTATTAAAGTAGCCCTGTGCAAACAAAATGCTGGTGCAGATCGTGCAATTGCGGCTTCAGATAATCTTTATGTCCTCTGATTCCCCATGCAGGGTTATCTCTTGGTGCAGATGGACTTTGCTTTCCCACAGCATCTACTGGTGGAGTTCCTCAAAAAAACTTTGGAATAACTGCAGCCCAGAATTCCCAATGCTTTTGATGTTAACATATACATACACATAAGATACACATGTGATCACAAGGTGCTTACACCTTAAGTATATTTACATTTGTATATAAATATTTTTAGCTTAATAGATTCTTTTTTAGTAGTAGACTACTTAATAGACTACTTTTTTGTAGTAACTCTTTTTGTAGTAACATACTGTATAATGTACTGTATCATTACTTTAAAGCATCAGTAAAATATCCTATTCTTATTTGTGGATGTCTAAGAAGGTTTATTAACTTTACTGAGAGGCTGACCATTATTACAGTGTAAGTGATAACTGAAAAAAGATGTTTCTTGATCATTTACCATTTGTTAGATAATTAAACATAACTTATTAAATTATGGTGTGTCATTTATTCATAAATAAATGAATAAAGAATAATCAATGATTAAATTATAAACATGAACTATGAACTAACATTCTGCTACTTTTGTTACTGTAGGATGTTTAATATATCCTGTACATGCATGAAAATTACGGCATATAATTAGTCACGACAATTATATAACATTATGAAAAGAAAATAGCCCAAACATCAATTTTTCCTGTGCAAAACTTGGGGTCAACTACCTGTTTGATGCTGAGAACGCAAACCTTTTTTTGTCATGTCATACTGATTACAGCAGGTTTTTTTCTATTTAGCAATTGCCTAGTAAAACACACCAGTAAAAATAACCACTGTAAAATGTAGCTTTCTCAGTCTGATGTCCTATACACCTTAGCCTCAGCATAAACTCAGTAACTGCCCACCAGCACACACTCATATACACTGGTGGTATTAAACCACATGGTGACTCTGCTGTGTTCAGGCTTTGTTATGACGAGTTTACTTTTACGTAAAGTTACAGGGGGTTGCCAGATTTCCTGTTTTTACACTAACATGCTCTAGCGAAAGCCAATTGGTTAAATTGTGCTGTCTTATCCAATAGGCAAGTATTTGAATATTTATATTTTATAATATATTTATATTATATAATATATTTATATATATTTGGATAATTGCAGCTGTGATTTTGTGCTTTCAAAGCAAATGAACTGGGTTTGAAAACACACCTAAGCAATCAGTTAGCACTGAACCTTTTTAGGTTATTCCAAAAAGCTAGTATCACTTGACAGCTATGAAATATAGGTTGCTATAATCTTTGTAAGAAGTAAAAAGATCATGCCAAAAAGAAAAGAAATCAGTCTGGACTTCAGACAGCAGATAGTGGACCTTTAAACATAAGGGTGAGTTTTGGAAGTCTGTCCTGTGGTCTGATGAAACCAAACTTTGGCATATGAATGCTGCTTTTGTTTTGCATAGGAAGGGTGAGGCCTTCAACCCTAAAAATACTGTCCCCACAGTGAAGCATGCTGGTGGAAGCATAATTCTGTGGGGCCGTTTTGCTGCTTCAGGGACAGGAAACCTTGTTTGGGTAGATGGAACCATGAAAAAAAAGAGGATTATGTGGATACTTTGAAGAATAAAAACACAATATCTGCTGCTAGGTTTAGGTTGTCGCTGGGTCTTCCAACAAGACAATGACCCAAAGCATACATCAAAGTTAGTCGTAGGCTTAGGGGTTAAGGGACCCTCCTTGGGACCAGAAGTTCATCAGTTTGAGCTCCACGACTGCCAAGACTCGACTTAAGTGCCCTTGAGCAAGGCACCTAGTCCCCACCTGCTCTCCGGGTGCTGTGGATAAAGGGGCTGCCCACTGCTCTGGGCATGCATGCTCACTGCCCCCAAGTGTTCACTAATGTGTATGTGTGTGTTTCACTGCATGGATGGGTTAAATGTGGAGGTGAATTCCACTGTTTAGTGTTTCACTTTACTTTCACTTTCACAGCCTATGGGTGCTATGGTCAGATGTCCACATACCTTTGGCCTTATAGTGTTTTTCTGACAGCTTGAATATGTAAAGTCAATTTACATAAGTTTACAGTATGTTTGGCAGCTTATATATTGATTTTTGTAATAAAAAATAAAACAAAAAGCAAATTGACTGTGTTTTTTGTTCTGCCAAGATTATTATTGTGCTGAAATAAATAGCTTAACCATGTATGTCTTCAGTAATAGTGTAAAGATGAAAGATTAGGATAGGAAAATGGAGGTTGTGTAGTGGATAATGTCGATCACAAAAAGTTGTTAAACCAGATAAAACCTTTTAAAACACCTGACTTGATTCAGGTCACTGGGTGTTGTCGTTGGTGGTGGTGAAGGTAGTCGTGGTGGTTTTTGAGATTTAATTTGGAAAACGGAAGACACCTGGCAACCTTGTCCTCAAATGAACTTTAATGAAACGTCCGCATGATAAAACGGACAATAAAAAAATATATACATTAATTAAAAATAAATATCAGAGCCAGAGCAAGATCCTCTCTGGTTTGTGAAAATAATATTTTTATATGTCAAACACACTTTTGTTAACATTTATTTCCCACAAAAGAAAAACACGCCTCCTCACTACACCTTATCAACAAAACAGAGAAAACCACACACATAATTCACTTAAATAGAAAAATTCAGCTTTATTTATCTACATTATGACACCGACACACACATTTAAGTCCATACTAATCGATTAAGTTCCCCTTTTCCTTCAGCTTAATCCAAACCGCAGGCTTCGATTTAGTTTCACTTTCGTTTCTTTGCCACACCAAAGCGGTGCCATAACTCTACCATGATAATAGGAATCCACATTACCAGAGGTAAGTACGCCAAATACAACATATCCACAAACAGTGTTTTAAACCAACGATTCGAACAAGTTCGTCGTGATATTTTAAGACCATGGCGTTTCTCTGTGTTATTGCACATTTCTCCTGTAGCATATTCATTTCAGTATAGTAACTGCGCACTTTACTCGTGTCTACAACAAAAGGTTTCCCGCGCTGACTGATCCCTAACCGACCTGTTTACCGTATAAGGCTAAAATATATATGAGCTGTTGGGCAAACATACTGAAGTGCGCCAAATTTTATTTCTGTTCAACCCTCTTTCCTTCGTCCATGATAACTTGCTATTCATTTCCACTATTTATTAAACCCAGTATTTACTTTACCATCACATACCATTCTCTCACACCAAACTTTACAGGCATTACAGGTTCAACTGGCTAGTCTAATTATAAATATAATTTAAAGTCTAATTTTACATTCTACATATAATTAATATTCCTGCACACATTACTTGTGTATTGTGTATCGTGTATAATAAATACACTAAAATAAAATTTTTCCCACAGCAGATGGATGAAGATGGAGGAGATGGACCTGGAGGAGGATGTTCGGGTTGTGGTGGCCCAGGAAGCCACTGAAATTGTGGACGTTTTGTGTACACAAAGAAATAATGTTCTACATCAGATCTATGCCTTGGTGGAAGCTCGAACTCGAGAGCAACTACAGAACCTGCCCGGCCTCAGGGAGTCTATCTCAGGTGTTGTGGAGTATTTCAAAACTTCAGACCGACAAACATGTCGCCAATTTTTGGACACTATTTGGGCATTCTGTGAGAATATTCCCTTAGAACTGGAGATAAAGATTTTATGCATAGCAGGATCTTCAGCTGGTAAGTTCTGTTCGATATAATGCCCACCTCATCTCTTATCTACTAACATATATTATATATAATATATAACATTAAATGCCATTATCATGGAAATAGAACAAATCTATAGGTTGTATATAAATGTATTCTATTTGAAATGGTATATGATATAAAATGTAATGATGTAAGTACATGAATAGATATCTTTTTTCGGTTTAGATCCAAGGTCATTTGGCAGCGTGTCGAAACAAAGTGAAAGTAAAAGAAAAGTACTGAAAAGAAATAAGGAAATACGAGGGGGGGGTGTTGATTAATTATTATATTGTGATTCAGTTCGAATTTGGAATTTACCTAAGAATCTGCTTTATTTCTCATTGCATGTGATGTGAAGAAGCATCGGTAAACAGCACTCATCTGCCAGACAACGAAAATTCCCCTCGATCATGTAATGCAAAGCGTGCATGTCTAGGTACTTTTCACATTTGCCTTGTTATGCAACATTCGTTTTACCCCCATTTTAATTTCCTGAAAATCATATTTACTTCCTTAAATTATTATGAATGGGAATTCATATAAAAAAATTATATAATTTTATTTTTTCCAGACCAGGTGCAGAGTTACACAAATGCTGTTAAGCGTTTTCTGCAACAGAAATTTGAGAAGGTGACCAAAGATATGAAGAAAAAGGTTTGTTTAGATGAGACATGGCTGTGCTGGAGGACACAAAAATATGCACGGATGAGAGACAGATCAGCGAAATCCCAAGAAGGGGAAGAGGTTTCATCAGAGCATAAAGAGTCAGTTGAGGCTTTGCTGAAAAAAACAGGCAGAGTGGTAATGCTCTCAGGCCAGGCTGGTTCTGGTAAAACCCTGTTGATGCATTGCCTAGGCCACCACTGGGCGCAGGGCTCTTACCCTTCTATTGAGCTACTCTTTTTGCTGGAGTTCCGTCAACTTAACCTTGTCTCACAGCCGTTGTCTTTGAAACAGCTGTTGTTTCGTTTCTTTCTTCCCTCTGAGGAAGACAATGAACAAAGTGAAGCAGTGCTCAGTTACATTTTGTCTTACCCTGAGAAAATCTGTTTTATATTTGATGGATATGATGAGTTTGGGGCAAGATTTACAGACCCAAAGGAACTTGTTGGCCCTGTAAACCCTGAGCAGGAGCTGCCACTGGCCGATCTCCTCTCTGCACTATGTAGCTCCAAGATCCTGCCTGGGTGCACAGTGCTGGTCACTTGTAGGCCACGGGATGTTTTTGACCTATTTGGAAGTTCTAGTTATTTTGTTGCAGAGCTTCTTGGGTTCAATCAACAACGTGTGAAACAATACACTGAGGAGTACTTCCATGAAAAAGGAAGCAAAATTAAAGAAAGAGCAGTTAGATTGGTAATGGGAAGCCATCATCTGCTCTCCATGTCACATGTTCCAGGATTATGTCATGTTTGCTGTGTCTGCTTGGATCATTTCCTCTCCAGTGATATGTCTCAGCAATCTGGTACTCAGCTACCTACATCCTTGACCCAAATCTACCTCCACATCCTTTCTGCTTTTATTAGTCGCTGCCAGGGTTATGAATTCTCTGATAATCATACCTCATTACTTCAGAAGTATAGGGGTCAAATTGCTGAATTGAGTAAGCTTGCAATGGATGGCCTGGAGAACAGCAGTATAGTGTTCTCTGCAAATAAACTGTCTCCAAAGCTAATGAACTTTGGTGCCAATGCTGGTATTCTGTCCCGTGTAGACCTTACTTGTGCAGATGGATCACGAAGGCTGGGCTGTGCCTTTACACACCTAACAATGCAAGAGTTTATGGCTGCTTTACATCTTATGACGAGCCCCGACATCACAGAGTCACAGCTTAAGAAGAAGCTTAACCTGAAAAGTCGGTGGACTGCTAAGACTGATCCAAAAACTGTGTTCACAGATTCCCTTCACCTCTATATGTGTGGACTTGCTGCTGAAACTTGCACTTCAAATCTTGTCCTGCTAGAAGGCAGTGAGAATGCTAGAACAGTTGTGCTACAGCGACAAGATGCCGTACTTAAGATTTTGCAGCGCTTTGTGGTTAGTGGTCGTCAAACTGGTCCCAAGATTATTGAGCTTTGTCGTTGTGCTCATGAAACACAAAATGTTGATTTGGCCAGAGCTGTTGGCTCAAGAGATCGATTCGAGCTGCGGAATATAAGACTCAACCCTGTGGACATTGATGCCTTAGCATTTGTTATTTCATCTGCAAATCAGATGGTATGCATGGACTTTGGTGCCTGTTCCATTGAACCAGAGTGTTTGAACATCATTCCCAATTGCAAGAACTTGGAAAAGCTAATGTGAGTTGAAAATCCTTGTTTATTCATTACAACACAGTAGAGTTTGCATGTTTGGTGTGATTTAATTTATATTATATGTTTTACTACTACTACTACAATTACAATTACAATATTTTATAATGTTCACTCAAAATAAAATTATTCTAATAAACAGTATTCAATGAAATTTAAAGTTGACTCATAGGGAATCTTTACACTTCAGGGTTATATTGCTTGGCATCCAGTCACACCGTATAAATGAATAAATATAAGCCTGTTTAAAGATCAGATTGTATGCATTAGGGAATATCAGCCAAAGAGATGCCCAACACTTACAGTTACATTTAGATAACTACATAACTACTAAAGTTAGGTGGGGCAGAACATTGTGTCCACTAAGAGAAAATGGAGGGTTCATGGCACTTTTGCACTTTTGGCTTTTTGTACTTAGGCTTGTTTTTGCATATTTGTGTACCTATAAAAAAAAGTTTAAATCTTAGCTGTCCAGTTTAGATGAATCTGTGGCCATTGTAGCCCATCTCAAAATGTGTTGTGCATTTTGAGATACTTTTCTGCCCACCATAGATGTAAGGAGTAGTTTTCTAGTTACTAAGTTGTAGTTACTACAGTTAATCCTGTCTGGCAACAACAACCATGCCATGGCCAGAGTAACTGAATTAAGATATTTTTCATGTCCATATGTTTGATGTAAAATTTAATTGAATCCCCTTGCCTAATATACTAACAGTGGTTGAGGAGTTTATATACTGTGTCTTGGTTAGACAGGGGGCTTTACAAAAGTTGCTCGAGTAATAATATTGAAAAGTGTATATTGTTATTGCCACATTACCACAAACCTCATATTAGCTTCCCTTTTTTAACAGCCTTTCCAACATTTTGCCAGTAACACAAACATATATTTTATGACGTCTTAATAAGTTGGCTGCAATGTAAAGACCCTCACACACGCCAAATAATACCCTCACACACTCTAACAATTCTATTAGAAAGCCTTCGCAGAAGCATAGAAAGTTTTCTAGCTGCAATGGGTGAACCAACTCCATTTTAATGCCTATGGATTTAAAATAAGACGTTAAGGTGTGTTGTGTAGGTCTCTGAATACTTTTGTTCATATAGTGTATGCAATGTGTTTTTGGTACAAAGAGTATAAAGAGATACTATGTACTATTAACAAAGTCTAGTGTTCCCATAGAGCAATTTAAACGAATTACAAGAATAGCAATAATCTCAAATCATAATTTATAATGGGGAAATTGCAGTGCACTAGATTGAAGAAAATTTTTGTTAGCAAATTTGGTAGGACTGACCTGTTTTGTTTAATTTCAGTTTTCGTAGCCGTAAATACGACGATAAATTTGCTGGGGCTTTGTCTGGCATCCTGCCCAAACTTCAGAGCTTGAAGCAGTTAGAGTGAGTCTTTTGTACTTTTGTTTCCTTATATTTCATGGTATTAAATGCTCATTGTGCATTGTGTCTGACAAATGATTACTCCATCCACAGCTTTATCAGCGGTGGCCTTACTAATAGCGGAGCTGCTAAACTTTTCAAGGCTTTAGAGTGCTGCCCCCAAATCACACACCTCAAGTAAGAGACTGTGCTGTTAAGCATAACCTAATGTATAGTGCAGATTTAATAGGAGTTTGATGCTTAGACATTTGGTTCAGTGTAAATCAACTGGAGAATTATGATTATCGTGCGATGATAAAACAGTTACTTACACTGAATTAATTATAATATGTGTATGTCAGTCTTAGTGATAACTACCTATCAGATGAGAGTGTAAAAAAGCTCACAGAGACGATGGCCAAGCTGGCTAACCTCACATCTGTCATGTAAGTGGTTTTACATCTTTGTTTTGTTTGGTTTGTTTGTAATCTGACTAGAGGCCAGTATTTCATAAGGGACTTTATATCCTTGAGTCTACTTATAAAACCTGTGTATGACACCTGTGTATGTGAATATTTACTGATATATGCAACTGTACTTTATACTGTATTGACTAATTGATTTGTGTTGTGTTGTATATCTTGTAATAAGTTTGGGGAAAAACAACATTACCAGAAATGGAATATTCGTACTGATTGAAAAAATGACCACCCTTCTGAACATTAAGGAAGTCTATGCAAAGTAGGGTCCCTTGATTTGTATATGTACATGTAATAAGTGCAATACATGTGCAATAAAGCATTGCTGTGGTCCTGATGGATGCTCCTCTGTTTGTTTACAGTGCAAAAAAAAAGGAAATCAATGTTCAATTTTCCCCAAGCTCCCCAAAGTGAGTAGAAACTACAACCCAAGAATCACGTTTAGTAAATGCCATGAAAATTGTATAATAGGATTTACACTTTTTGTGTAAATTTGATTGACAGTTCTATATTTTAAAAAGCAATGTAATTTTAACAATAATACATGATTTAGTAACAAAAGAACCAACAGCAATAGAAAAAAAATACATATTTCCTTTTCTTTATTATTAACTGTTGTGAATTATTATTCATAAATACGTTTTAGTGTACAACCTGTATGTGTATCATTTTGGACATCAAAACCGCATATTAGTTCTTTCAGTCTTTAAAAAAACAGCGAAGGTGCTGATTCACCAGCATCCGGTTTTCCGCATTTATTTTTTTATTTCCTGTTATGTGAATATAGATACGCACATTGATATAAACAGTGAAATGTATTAGTGCTGTTACACTAAATATCAGCATTAAATATTGGAATGTTGTTTGCCCTATCAAATTGGTGGACTGGACCTAACTGTTGTATAATGGGGATTGACACACTTAATTGTCACATTAAATCTGAGAAGCAAAATATTATGCTAGCAGTCAAAATAATAGATAATAATCGACAGTTAGGCAGTGTAACTGTGTTTTATTGCACATTGTAAATAAAGGAAATGGTCATGCATGTCGTATAAAATGTGGTCAAGAAAGTTACTAGAGTTTTTATTAATGTTTTTTTGTCTTAGTGTCTTTATATAGATCACATCAGATAAAAATCCAGTGTAACAAACATACCTGTTAATGTAGTCTGTCTGCATAAAAACATTTAAAATCTCAAGTAGCTTACAAGTTTATCACATTATTGGTAACTTATAGATTTAATAATAATAATTTAATTATTAAAATTAATTTAATAATTTATTATTGACATAATAATTATCAAAGACAAGCGCTTAGTCTGTACAGATAAAAATGTACAGGAAGGATCATCTTTTTTTTTAGTGGAACTGGAATGAACACTTTAAACGTGACTTTGTCTTTGTTCACTTTTAGGGAACTTCAAATCAGGTCATTATATAAAATAGAACATGTTAAAATTTGATGACATGAGGGGTTTCTCAGGCTGAAAACCCCTAAATCTGAATTTATTTGGGTTTTTTGGTTTCTTCATGATACTTGTTTTCATGTGGCCAGGTAGTTTAAACATATAAAATACACTGAGTTCATTTTAAAACTAATTTTGTTTAACAATTATGTTTATATCTTCCTTCTTTCTTCTTATTAGCAGTGTGAGCATCAGTGACCTAAACAACATTGAAGAATCAAAGCAAATAATGTATGTGAAATATTTTTATATATTTTACACAAATGGCTAGTCATGATCTTAGATGGAAGAGCTACAGTTTATTGTATTAAATTAAATCGTATTTGTGCCTTTTGAGCTTTAGAAAAATTTTGGCCTGCTAGCCATTTTTGTTAACAGCCTTCAGTACATCATCACATCGTTAAATAGTTTCCTGTTTAAATGAGAACATTTGAAATACAATTTGAAATTTTTTTGTATCAAGCTTGCTACTTACTTTCCTAATGCATTATTTTTTGTGTGCAGTTGTCATCTTTGTCATCACAAAAAATGTAATCTTTACCCCTAACTGTGTGTTTAGCTTGAACGACTGGAATCTTAAATGCGGGAATGTGTCTAATCTGTGCAAAATGCTCAAAGGCTGCTCGTCTCTCACTGTCCTAAAGTAAGCATTATTATATACTACACAGTAAGGCTTTGAATTGAGTTTCAGTCTACTTTGCGGAGTTTATATTTCTACTTGCTGAGCCAATTTAGCTAATTTTTTTCCTGGTATGATTTTTTCCCCTTTTAGTTTGTCCTGCAACTCATTGGGTAACAAAGGTCTAAAGATGCTGCTTGAACATCTGACTACTCTTAACACCATTCAAGAAATCAAGTGTGTTGTAAATTATTGTAGATTCCATTTGTTTATAGGGGATGTAATTTTATTTATATTAATGGGATTGTTTATTTTTGCCCTTAAATGCAGTGTCAGTGACAATGGAGTGGATATGGATGGGGTGGTGCTTCTCTCTACTTATCTCTGTACAAGCAAAGACCTGACTGAAGTAAACGCTAGGTAATAATGATTAAAATAATGCATATCATAACATAATGAGCGGTTATTGTGGTACACCATTAAAAACAACATTTTGTTTGTTACTAGTGACAACGGAAAGAAGAAACTGATCTTGAAGTTTAGCTGCAGCAAAAGGTACTACAAAAGCTGTTTTCTTTTGCAACCATTGCTTTGTGGTTATGGAGAGTAAAGTACATGATTCATAACAGCACACTGTGTTTTTCAGTGATGGATTAAAACAGTTAACCTCAGACGGGTGTCATATTCTGCACAAGAAACTCAGGTAGAACAATTTATTCTGGAGTAGTTTGGGCTACATATTATGATTTTTAAATTATTTTTTTTATTTGCACAACAAAAGCTTTATAGATTCACTTTTTTTGACATTTCAGTTTAACTGAATGTGAGATTCACCCAACTTACATGAACAAAATCTGTAAGGCTCTACTCAATTGTGCCTATCAGCTTGACATAAAGTAAGTTCACTGCCACTCCTACAAATTCCCGAAATATGACACAGTCACTTTTTAAGCGTTATTATGTTGTTGTTTTTTGTTAAAGTTTCTCTCAGGGAACATTAGTATATGAGTCTATTGAGAAGTTACTGCAGTTCCTTCCAGACATGTCATGTCTCACTCTGCTAAAGTAAGGATTTTTGTCCAGTTTGATCAGACATTTCTATTACTATTACAGTACAATTGTAAAATATTTTAAAACATTTCTCTCCTAGTTTAAGTCACATCGATATGTCAACAGACAGTGCTTTGTTACTGGTCCAGTTGCTTTCCGACTGCCAGCGCACTACAACCGTGGAACTCAGGTGACTATATCTGCATCTACATTAGTGTGATGGCATCTGGACAATAAAAAAAATTGTTTGATTTGATTTCAAATTGACTTCGAGTTGACATTTGCGTCTTCACTTGCCATACATTCTGCTTTAGCCCATCTCTTTAGTTTCTGCCTTCCAGATCCATAGTGGTTTATGTACATACTCTTACTGTAACGATTTGTGTAACTGCTTCTTAGCCATTACCTTTAGCTTAGTAAGAGCAGCACCTGGCAGCTGACCAGAACATAAAAATGCCCAAACAAAAGGTCCAAAAGCAGTTTCAGTTTCATTCAGACCTGCTGAAGATTGCACAATGTGAACATACAGTTTTTCACTAAAATAAAGTCAGTGGACTTAAGAAATAAATTACTAAAATAAGAAATATGTAAAAAAAAAAAAAAAAATGGTAAGAGATTTTTGTAGTAGTTGTTGTTGTTGTTTTATGTATTTATTTACTTATTTGTTTGTTTGTTTATTTATTTATTTTTGGTGAGATATATTAGTTAAATTGAAGCTGTTTTCTAAGGCATTTGTTAAAACTAACTCATCTATTATTTATTACATATTTATTACATCTTATGCTTATGTATTACTGTTTATTAACATAGTTACATGGTTTTTGGTGCCATTTATCAACTATTTCACCCACCTAACCACCGACCCACATACACCCAGACAGACATTGCAATGGGGCTACAGCTGTGTAAATGCCTAGCTATGTCTAACTTTTGACTCTGGCCAGAACCTCCTATGCACGCTTCCTTTTTTTTAGCCTCTCCCTGTCTACATGACCTGTAAATGGTGTTCCATTAAGCTACTGTGTTGCATCTGTTCACAGACCACTCGGAGAAGCATTTGTTAAGTTCCTCCAATCCAAATCAGACGTTGCAACGTGCAAGTAAGTTATTTAAGGAAATGAAATTTCACACATGCATGGTGTGAAAATAGCTGAATAGAAATGAATAAGCTTGATTATGATTTTCTTTTTAACTAACAGGTTTACTCACTATAAGATGAACAGTGCCAGTTTGACAAAGCTCTGTGGTATACTGGAGCAGTGTTATCATCTGACTGATCTGGAGTAGGTATTCTCCTGTTCAAAGTCTGACCTCTCTTTCATGATAAAAACATAATGGTTTATGGTTCTGTCCTGATGTAGTCTTTCCAGTAACTTCCTTGAAGATGAGGATGTAAAAACATTTGTTCAACTTCTGCCCAAACTTCAGATCTCCAAGTCAGTGAGGTAAAGACAGTGTTTGTCTTACATGTTGTTTAATACATGGCTGAAGTGTTGATGTGGCAAGCTCTACCAGTGTGCAGTCTATACCTGAATACACAAGCATGCTATTCTTGCTGAAACTATGTTTAACCACAGTGTAGTGCAGCATTGCAGCTTAGCAAAATTGTTCCACATTGTTTCTATTTCTACTGACGTGATTCATGCCAAACATGCTAAATGATTAAGTTAAAATTATTTTAATTAAAAAAAAATCATTTTAATTTATTACCTGATCAAGTACATAAACCTTACTGTATTGCAAAATTTTGTCACATTGACATACTTTTAAAGTATTGGCACACTTTTTTTCTGTATGAATTTCATCACTATCTTTAGACTTAATGGTTTTTAAATTGCATTTCATAATCATATTTATATTGGATCTGGTATCTCTTCTCATAAATATATTTATAATAAATATATTGATAAATATTACTATGTTTTGATAGTATCATTGTATCAGAGTATCATTTGTCCACTGTGAATTATGCTACAGTACACTACAAGATAATGCTACAAAATGGCTGCACCACCAATAGTAACCTGGTAAATAGAAAAAGAAATTAAAAACAGCATTAGAATATGAACTAATGTTCTGTTAGAGGGCCGTGAAGGTCCCTGTTTTTACCACCAACAACTTGGCATTATGAGGCTAGGACATTGACACAGTGTCTTTACACCAGATCCACATGCATTTGAAAGTTTGTGTAAAACAATAAACTTCGCTGTGCATCCTATCTAATAACTTTGCAAGGCATACTCTCAGCACTGGTTGTCAAGTAGTTGCTTTTTATACATGTTTCCAGTGATGTCATGACTGATTTTATTCCCCAGCCTCAACAATAACAGACTAACAGAAGAAGGGGTGGTCTATCTACTGAGCTTGATGAGCACATGTGAAAGGGTGGCTGCTGTGGAAGTAAGGTAAAGCTCTCTTAATTAGTTTGTTCACCTGGTTGATGGTTATTCTGGGCTGCTATTAAAGAGCTAGTAGCTGAGAGGAGTGTGAATGACTCACTTTTTAATAACTGCTTCTAAATAAGTGCCATGTCTAATATTTGCTTATTTTAAATCTTGTTAGTCTTAAAGGGGAGGAACAGCAGGCTCTGATTCACTTCATTCAAAAGGATTTTACAGGCAAAACATTCAGGTAGGTGCAGCTTATAAAATAGAAAATGAAAGTTTGCACAATGATTATATGTCACATTAGATTTACTAACTTAATTAGGGGTTCTGTTTTGTTTCTGTTTCACCCATGTTCATTTTTCTCTTTCTTTTTTTTCATTTCTCCCTTTTCTCTTTCTTTCTTGATCACATGCTACAGTATGAGGCATTGCTGTTTTGAATCAAGCCATTTGCAAAGTCTTGTGAAAACACTTGCCAGCTGTCCCAAACTTGAACTACAGTAAGATATTTTTTTCATTTCTTACTGCATTTTAGTAAACATGTGAAGCTCTTCAAATGAAAAGTGAATTAGAATGAAGTGGTGTCTGTGTTGCTCACTGGTATGCTTTTGTATTTCTATTTCTCTCCTCTAGGCTATCATCATGCACTCTGCAAAGTCAAAATTTGCACTTTCTACTGGACAATTTGGCTACTCTGAGATCAGTACAAACTCTAGAGTAAGAATCTCAAGCACACATGTACCAACACTCACACAAATATTTCTTAGATACAATGTTTAAAGTGTTTTTGGTTTTTTTTTAGGCTGAGAAACAATTCTTTCAATTTTGATGCTATTAAGCGTTTGGTTGCTCAGTTGTGTAGAGATTCTTATCACAGAACAATTCGGTAAGCATGAAGAAGCAGGTCCATTTATCTCCCATCTTCCTATTTATATACTATGTGATAAAGCCTGCTATTGTTATTTGTTGGTTAGGATAATGGAGCCATGGATAAAAGGAGAAGCTGCCGTTGACCTTGTGGCATGGTGCCTAAAACTGAATCCACACATAAAGGAGATCAGGTTTGTGTACTTTTGAATTCTTTATCATACAATTATACACAATTATACACACATGCATTCATTAATGCCAAGGTGCCAAACAGAGGTGGGGTTTAAGGTCTTTTGTCGAGCGGCACATTACTTTTGCAGCCACTACAACCCTCTAGATTCATTCATTTGATTATCCTTTTTATTAAAGAGGCATTTAATTCCCTACTGTTGACTATATATAAGCATCTCTTTACATACTTATTTGTCTAATTGATTGAGCCAACTAAGTTATAACTTATATGATACCATTATAGGTATGGAATATTATATATCATATTATACTGTATATTATTATTTATACATACTGTTTTGATTATATACACACCTGCCAATTTAATAGAAACACCTGTACACTTTAGAAACAATATTGCATAGGGCCTCGAACACACTAAAATGGGTGGGGAATGCGAGTTCCTCCCAGACAGAAATTAGGATTTATAAAAAAAAATTGGTGGCACATTGCCTGCATAGATGCATGCAAATTTTATAGAATGTAGGAATTAGTGATGCCAGATATGCAGAGAGGTAGAGCTATGTGTGAAAATTGCTCCAACATAAAATAGTTTGTATCAAATTATGCAGTTCTATTCCAACTACATATACACTATACTATGCTTCTTGGTCATGAGACTCATTGAAGCCTAAATACTTTTTTTCTGTTTGCAGCTTAGGGTTTGTTTGTTCACTGCTTCGAATGAAATGAAAAAACTTGATTTTGGTTAAAGGTGATTAAAGTTTGCAAATTGCTGTGAAGTGATATTTAAACATTTGTTATTTGACTTCATGACTGAGAAAATTCTGTTCAGGAGTGAAAGTAGTCACTCTGATGTCTACTATCTACTGGTATATAATGGGGACAAAAAGATTCAGCTGTATGACACCTAATGCAATAAATCATATGTCTTTGCAGAGTTAAAAAAGCATGGCTTAACATTTCTGTCGAAAGCCTCGCCTCTGCCAGGTAAGCCTCAAAGCACTTTCTTCTAAATGTTTTGTGTAAGCAATTATTAAAGCACAGCTAGGCATGATGTTGTAAGATTATAATGTATGACAGAGTAGTGTAATGTGTTAATTTTCTGAAATTCATACCTGCTTCTGATGATTTCTTCATAACCCAGTAAACGCATTACAATAACATTAAATGCTGCACTTTTCTCTTTAGAGTCAATAATGAGAATGGGAATTTGTCATTGTCTGCTGTGCACTCTATAAGGTAAGTTTAATATTTATATAAAGGTAACTAGCAAGCACATAATTTCTATATGATAAAAGTATGTGAAACTGCACATAAAAAAATAAAATCAGCCTGTGAAAACTGTTACTGTATAAGCAACTGCTTTTGATGTGTTTTATGGGGCCATTGAGTCATAATACTTTATTACAGGGCATTATTAAATATAGTCACTGTTTTGTTTCTTTCCTCAGCTTTGATGACTGTGAAGTTAAGGGACAGCACCTATTCTTACTGCAGTCTACTGTCCAGAACTGTCCCTTTCTGCAGGAGTTGCAGTATGTTCATTAAAAAAAAAAACTCTAGACTAAGCTATATGCACTATCTTTGTCAGAAACACTTTCTCTCTATTTTTTGTCAAGACTCTCTCAGCTGACAATGGGTGCAGATGGTGCAGACTTTCTCTCTTTAGTTCTTCCCTCACTGAAGAATCTCAAGATCCTCAGGTGACAAATGATTATCAGATTTGTAAATTTGCTTCAGTTTCAAGTGTCATAAATTGCTGCTTACAGATTATTCAATTTTACAGTTCATAACCTTATAATAGCTATATATATATTAATAAGAACATTATTAAATAATTATAATAGGTTTCAACTTTGTGATAAGTATGGCATGTTTTGATGTTTTGCTATATGTATCCACAGTCTTAACTCCAAAGGAGAAACAGAAGATGAAGCAGTAATATTTGCATTACAGCATACACAACAGCACCTGGAACGGCTGAGGTATAGCTCTCACATGCCTATTTTGTGCACAATTCCTAAATTTTTCTCTTATATGTATGTGCTATATACTTTATTAAAAAGAATTTTCAACTTCTCGGTGCCAAATGCATATTTTTATTCTTCTAGCTTGTCCCATTATGTAATCAAAGACAGTGGAGCTACAGTACTAGGGAATGCTCTTCAGGGTTTAACAAGAATGCAATCAATCAGGTGGGAAATGCTTCATATTCATATTCTTTGTCAGTACTTGTGTTTTATTATATTGGTTGACATTCCTTAAAAGATTCAAAAAAATACGATGTGACAAGACCTGACTTGTTCTGAGCTGACATGAAGATCGTGCTGCCTTTTTTTTTTTTACCTATCTTTACTTAAAGGGTTTTTTTGATGCCATGTATACTGCTTTCCAAATAATTCTGTAAAAAATGTGTCTACTGTGATACTGTACTTCTTAGTCAGTGTAAATGCATCAGCAATGCAAATCTGAACAGACCACCTAACTGTAGGATAAAGTGGTTACAAAGATTAAAAGAATAAAAGAATTCAATGAATTAGACACACAGTAAATCTGTAAATCAGTAAATTTTAAATTTAAAAAATAAAATAAATAAATAAATAATAATAATTATTATTATTATGATTATTGTTGTTGTTATTATTATTAGTAGTAGTAGTAGTATTATTAGTATTATTATTATTATTATTATTATTATTATCATTATTTAGTTACATAGTAAACAAGGCTTCCTCTGTACTGTGTTTGCATGGCTCTTCAGCTTGCCTGAGTTTTTTACAAGACAGTAATATACGTTATTTTGTATCTTATCTACTATTCACGTATGGGCTCCCTTTCTTCCTTTCCTTTATATCTCAAACCACAATTACTGATCGTTCAATAACATAATCTTTTAAGTCGTCTGAACCAAAGGTAAGTGCTAAATGTTCTTCTACGTCCTTGTTCAATCTAGTCTGTCACAGTGCTTGAATTGCACAGCAGCAGGAGGGCATGATTTGGTCCGTGGCCTGGTTCAGTGCCAGTCTCTGGAAGAAATTCGGTAGGTACCCTATATACTCTGGTTCATTAACATTTTTGAGTCTGAATTTAAGTCCACTAGTTTCTTGTAGAAAATGTTGCACAATCTAGCATGATCTATTGTTTTCTACTGCAACACACACAAGCACTTATAACATATGGCAGTAGTCTGTACCAGGGGGTCTGCATAACAGAAATTAAATAGTAGAAAAGGAAACTCGGGTCTAGACTTTCATTATAGCTAATCTTGCTTTATGAGTGTTAGATGTGGTCACCATTGTGCAATTTGTCTCCACAGTCTTGATTCTTTACAACTAGATGAAGAAAGCACAGCTTGCTTTGCACAAGGCCTTCATGCCATGACGTCACTTAAAAAGCTTAGGTAGGTAGACCTGACTGCCTCTGGAGGTTTAGGAATGTTGCAAGTGAAACTGATTAATGGTTTCAAAATGTAAAAATTAAATAAGCAATAGTTTACTACTGTTTATACTAGTAGTATAAATAGTGATTATGTGTTATGGTGGGTTTATTTTTCAGTTTGAATAAGATGATCTCAAAGGATAGCAGTGGGGTTCTGTGTTTGCTGGCTAGTCTGCATGCATTAACTGAGCTGGAAGAGCTGGAGTAAGTTTAAATTCATTCACACTTTCTATGTCTTATGTTCAATCATGAAAAAATATGTTCATGCTAAAAGTAGTTCTGCATAAATTCCCCTTTTTTGTTGTTTACTGGTCCTGACACTAACATCAGTACATCTAGTTGATGTGAAAACTGTTTTCAAACCTGCATGCATTCCAGAGAACTGGACACAGCAGTCTGGGGTTTGGTGCAAGTGAACATGGGTGTGGATATGAAAAGATATTTGTTCTCATGGGACGCAGTTTACATTGCAAAAAAATAATGTTAGCAAATGTTATTATCTTGAATATAATTAATTAAGTGATAATTACAATTAAGTAAAGTGATTGACCTTCTGAGCAATTTGACCTCTGCATTTAACCCATCAATATAGTGAAACACACACTAATGAACGCACACACTAGGGGGCAATAAACACACTTGCCCAGAGCTGGAGGCAGCCCCTATCCACAGCACCCAGAACATTTATCTAATATTTCCACTTACAGTAAACCTATTTCTAGACATTTGTGGTAATTTAAAGCTTGAAATATTCTTGTTCTATTGATTTTTTTTTTCAAATTTTAAATAAAAAGCTTGTCCAGAAATGTCCAGATATATGTTTAATAATCCTATCTTGGGTGTACTGTAATTTAATAATAGGAAATACTAGATGCATTTATATACATTCAGTGTATTTTCACATGGTCGTGTATAGTTTTTTGTTTGTTTGTTTGTTTGTTTGTTTTTTTGGTTTTTTTTGCAATGTGTGGTTGATTTAACTCCTCTTTTCACAACTGCGTTCCTTCCAAATTTCACATTGGCACTGAAAAAGATGCAATCTGTAGAGGACATTACATGCCGTCCTGAATTATAGAGCGAAGCCATTGTTTATTAATTTTCTGTAACTGCTTTATCTTGTTCTGAGTCATGGTGAAATTTGAGCAGCCACCACACCTACCAGGTAGCTATGCAAAATAACCCCATACAGATAGTATGCTTAGAATCAAACCATGGACCTTGGCAGTCTTACCCACTGCATCACAAAGCTACCTTTACCTAAAAACAAGTGACTGTAAATTGTGAAAACACTGATTTCTATTTACACAGATTTGACTTAAAGGCTTTACTTGAAACATTAACCAATGCTGGGAAAAAATAAAGCCAATCAAGCATTTTTTTCTTTTTTTATTTTCTGAATTAATGAATCTAGTGCTAAAGGTTTGTACATGCCTTATTTTGTACTAGGTTAATCGGGTTGAGAATGGGTGATCAAGGGGTGGAAGAGCTTGTGAAACACATCCCTAAATGGACTAGACTGAGAAAAATAAAGTAAGTAGGCATTCAGAATGACATTCTTAAACTCATTATTCAAAGCGTTTTGATATTTGTTCTTGAGAAATATGTTGTACTTATGATATACTGATCTCTAGTGGAAATGCCAGGACTGGGCACTCTATGTTTTCACTAGTATCCTGCCTTTGGGTTTTCCCCTAGCCAAAAAGCTGTTGCTTTCTTTTCCTTTCATTTTCCAAGGTGCTAGTTATTGACAGAGACTCTGTTGTTTTATTTATGAAGCATCAGTAATAACCTCTCTCTCTGTGTTGTATAGTCTTTCAGAGAACAATGTGAGTGACCATGCTGGAGAGTTGTTGGTGAAAGCTCTGTCTTACTGTACAGCACTGCAACAAATACAGTAAAATACCTTCACTATTTTTTTGTCTTTTACATGTTATTTGCAACAAAGATTTTAAAAGATAAAAGATCTATTATTTATAAAGCAGTATGTTACCTACAATGTGTATTAGGCAGGAAAATCTGTGGGTGATCTATATATTTTTTATTTTTAGTCTATCCAGGAACAACCTTGGTCAAAGTTTTGCAGCTGACCTGGGTCAGGTTCTTCCATCCCTCTCAGAGCTCTCTGAATTGGAGTAAGTCAGAATGTGGTTATAGTGATTTAGGAACAGATTATATGTAATAGAACAAACATCTCTAAACATTCTTTTTTCAAACATGATCAAGATATTGTGTTTTATAATCTCTCAATTTCCTTTCTGTTTTCCCAAAGTCTTTCTGAGAACCAGATAGGTCCAGGAGGGTGTTCAAGACTTTGTGAGGGTCTGGTCAGCATGAAGGCACTGAAAAAGCTCAAGTAAGATACCATGTTTTTTGTGGTTTGTAATTTGTTGACCTGTTGGAAATAATTATACATCAGCATGTCCAGGCCTCAAAACATGCCAGTTCATTTTCATTTCATAGTTTTCTATACATCCTTGTTTTGCAGCTTAACTTCTATTGGAACCTCAGACTTGGTCAATCTTGCATCTTGCCTAAAACACTGCACCTCTATACAGGACATCAAGTATGTCTTACAACAGTTTTAAATCTGAACTGAATACAATTTTTATAACAAAATTCACCTCTTTATTTCTGGTTTGTCGTTTTGTAATTTTTTTTTTCAGCATGTCATGGAATAAATGTGAAGATGATGTGGTTCTGAAACTGTCTGATGTTCTGCCACAGTGTAAAAAACTGAAACGTCTTGAGTAAGTGTTTATATCATTAGAATCAGGGTAGAGTACACAAATGATATGAACAGTACACAAATGATATGTCTACTTGTCTTGTAGTCTGGAGGCCAATAACATCAGCACATTAGGAGCCAAGGCCCTTGCTACATGTTTGCCGTTTTGTCCTTGGGTTGAAGTAATCAGGTAATGTAAAGTAAAGCATGACTAGTCTGTATAATGTATACATTTATAATAACACATTTGTTATCTCTTTGAATTAACTTTAATAAGTGTGATATCTGTTTTAAAAAGGCTTTGGAGGAATCCCATTAAAAAAGATGACCCGATTTTAAACGACAAGAGGCTGAATTTCTCTTCAACATAATCTGACGCACAATTCATTTTTTACTTATTTGTTTTTTGGATTTTTGTTATGTATATAATTATATTTAAGAGTTGTTGTGTTAATTAGAATATAGAGGTCTTTTGTTTACATTCATCTGGAGAACACATTACCTCTCTCTATCAGCAACTATACTACTTCACAGTTTATCTTTGTGTCTGGGATTCAAAGGTTTATGGAAGCAATGTGAACAATCCATTTTAGCACCTGCAACAGATTGTGGGCCATGTGAACCATTATAGCCACTATAGAGCCATGTAAGCCACTATACAGCCATACCTGCATGTTCAGAGACAAAATACTGGCCAGTCATGTTCTCTCCCCTGAGTCATTTTTGAAAACACATAGTATGCTAAGCACAATAGTCTTCCAGCTATCACACAGGAACACCCAACTAGAAAGTTATACTTGGAATTCATTTACTATGTGAAACTTTTGAACCTCTTGAATGACCAGTTTTCCATACTTGTCATATTTTTTAATATTTAATATAATAATAAACATGCAGACTGGCTGTAAAATAATTAGATTTACCACACTAATAAAGGCAGCTTAGAAATTATCACCCAAATCAGAAGGCAAATTGTTTATAGTGTCTTTCCATCAGCCCATCCTAGACGTCTCCTTGTTGTGTTCTCCTGCAGATCTCATATTTATTTCTGTAAATCTTAATTAAAATTCCACTGTTATTGCACCAAAATTCAATTGCACTATAAAATGAACTACTAGATAGTGAATTATCAGCAAACGTTGGTGAGTTGTTATGCTATCTAGTATGAAACTATGCACTTCATAATCTTAAAAATTATAGTGACTAACTAAAGTATTAGTACCTCTGAGGGCTGCATACACACTGCTACACCTACATTGTATATAATTATAATAAGTAATCATAGCCCACTTGTGTGGATTAAGTAAGAATATTGAAATAAATCGTGCCAAAATAGAACCCCCTGATGTGATGCTCTATTCTGTATAGTTTCACTAGATGGAACTTATATTAATCATCATATTTGGAATATAGATAAACATTTCCCCCAAAAATTTTGTCTGTATATTTGATGCCATTTGATGTGTCTATATGTATGTATATGTAATATACTTGCTAATAAAACACTGGATGAATGAGAACTGTTATTATGCTTTATTTTTTCTACTGCACAGCCAACTGTGGGCAATCTGAGGCTGATTCTTTACAGCTACCATATAATTCAACAACTTCACTGCAGAGTTCTCCCAAGATGTCTGCAAGATCCCCCCCCCCACCCCACCATCCCACCCCAATACCTTTCTGAAAAAGACATGCAGTCTTTTTCCACATCAATTTCTCGCAGTTCCTTTTGCTGGAGTCCCTTAATGTTTCTCCCTATGCTGAAATAAAACTGAAATAGTTGTCGCTATAAACAGCCTCTTTGTTAGCAATTACTTCAGGAAAGAGAGGGAGAACAGGATGATTTGGAAATAAGCACACCTTGCATGCTTTAGTGGACAAATGTTATCTGACCTTGTTGGCATTCTAAGTTTCTACCCTCTTCTGTACTAGTACACTTACAGTGGGGTCCAAAGAAAAACAATGAAAGTCTGGGATTTTAAAACAAAATAATAATTACCTGTACTAGGTGTTGCACAACTTGTCTGGGAAAGAGAAACAAATCAATTTTCAGAGCCAAAAAACCTGCTTAGACTTCAGTACTTTAGAAAAAAATTAATACTTATTCTCATCTGACCCACCATGGACATGGACAGTCTACAAAACACCATAATGGACAGATGTAGTAACCATGAATTAGATTACAGACTTCTCTGGCTACCTGCATTTTTATTTGTGGTCGCACTTTCTGTGTCGCCCAGATGAGGATGGGTTCCCTTATGAGTCTGGTTCCTCTCTGTGTTTCTTCCTTTTGCCGTCTCGGGGAGTTTTTCCTTGCCACTGTCGCCACTGGTTTGCTCATTAGGGATAACATTTCTAAAAATTCCACGGATGTGTAATCCTTTTCATTGTTTTGGGACAATGGCCATTGTTAAAAGTGCTATAGAAATAAAATTGAATTGAAAATTTAATTGAATTATACTATACGGAGCCTTCACTGCAGTTGAGCATATCTGGAGAGAGCTGAAAATGCATTGCAGCAATCCTTATCCAATGCTTATCACCTCAGTTTCCACCACAGCTTTTTGTTTCTTACTTCCCTTCCAGATAGCATACAGATGTGGGCCACTTCTGGCAACAATATGGCACTGCTGGCTTACTGCATGTGTGCACATATTCAAGATGCTCATATGGTCCCAAAAAACATATCTTGGCCAGTCTGTTACGTTAATTGCCCAGTTGTAGATGTGGTTGAGTTGTGAGCCATTTCTGGCAGTGGCAGTTTAGTGGAACTGAGATGTGGCCCTGTCATGGCTGTGAACTGGCATCCGGATCTGGCCCTCTTTTGTAGGCCAGATTTTCGTCATATCAAATTTGCTGCTTGGGTTCTAGTGCTTTCTACGAATTTTAAAGATTCACAAGTTGCTCTTGCTCTATCAGGATGTCCATTACATACACATGATGTTGTCTACGAATAAATTAACAGACAACTTAATCAACAACACAGGTTCCCTCACAATATTAGGCGCGGATTTGAATACGACCGCTAGATGGCGGTACAGTCATGCTTCACACGTTACTCCGCTGGCGATCAACACTCCATTTCCTCATATTTGTCAGCGTGATTAATTTAATTAATGACGGACATGACGCGAGTCGGGGTGACAATAATGACTGTAATAATCGCCGTTCTTCAGTTTTGATTTAAGAGAATGGTTTTAAAGACGTGTAAAAAAGGGCCACAGGCGCATAAGAGCACATGATACCTAAACAAGAATTCACCTCGAACATTGATGCAGATAGTGGCATTTAACACACACACACACACACACACACACACACACACACACACACACACACACTAGGATTTAATACGCCTGTTTAATACGCAGCTATTTAACTAAAGTACCTGAAACAACAAGCTATTAAAATGAAATTAAAGTCTCTTGTTGACTCAGCAGGCGACCGAGGTTCAGGTTCAACAATTACCAACAACACATCAATAGACTAGTCAATAAACCATACAGACAGTAGTCTGTAACGTTCGTCCACTGAAATACAGTGTCAGGAAGTGTGTGTGTGTGTGTGTGTGTGTGTGTGTGAACGTGAGAGAGGGAGCCCTGCATGCAGTACTGTGCTAGAGGAGTTGGCAGAAACGTGTGAAACGTGTGCAGCAGCCATCAATGGGGAGAAACAAACGAGAGGCGCTCTAAAATAAAGCGTCTGTTTACCGGACCCTCACTCCACAGTCACTGTGAATCAGTGTAGACGGACACCTATACATCTCCCCAACAGTGCTGAAAGAGTGAAAGAAGTCGGGGAAAGGAAGGAAGAGAGAGAGAAGTCGCGGAAGGAAAGTAGTGACAGCACGGCGTGAGGAGTGAGGAGCTTAAAGCGGTGAGTGATGTGATGAAGGCTGTGTTCAACATAGCGGACGCGTTCAGTCACTATAGCGTGTAGTGTTGGAGTGTTTATTCAGTCTTTAAGGCGTTGGCGACGGAGGAAAAAAGAGTATCTGTAAATAATAATAATAATAATAATAATTATGATAATAATAATAACCCAGTCTGATCTGCTTTTTTTTTTTTTTTTTTTTTTATAACAAAACAGCAAACTGACCAGGTGTTTACGCATCTGGGTACCAACACCTGGATCTAAAAGTGCTGTTAAATCTGTAATTTCACAGCAAACACTGTGAATAAGCCGTAGTCTGATTTCTGTCAGGGTTCTGCCACTTTGGTGTGTTTTTTTTCCCTTCAAGCACAAACGCACCCACCAACCTATAATAGAGTATTAATCCTATTTATTATAACTCCTAGTAAATGCTTTGTATCCACCTCTGCACATGTGCACATCTGTGTAAACAGTGCAATGCAACACAATAGTGCAAACAATAATCAGTCGAATAAGTTGATTTTCATTTATAACAGTGTGGCAATAAGAACAATAACCTTCATTATAGAGAGCAGATATATGTAATCTAATGCATTCAGGTATAATGCGTATTTACTACTGGGTCCTTCAGACTGCATTCAAACTGCAAACACACTCAACTCTACATTCTCTTGGAATTTGTAATTAATGCACAGTGCACATTTTAAAACATATGCCATGTGTAAGATATCTGCTGCTTTTTGCACAATAACTTTGCAAAAAATTATTATGCATAATTATTATTCTTTTTGCATAACTACTGTACAATTGAACACTAATGTAGCTGTAAGTATGTTATGAAAGGAGGATTACCAAAGTAAGAATTTTATTATACGCTCCAAGTCCTGTTTACACTTTGCATATGACAGTAAAACTCTTGAATCTTGCTTCATCTGTGTCCATTAAAAGTCCATTAAAGCTGTAAACAGCATGCACCTTCAAGCCAGAGACACACTGTGCAAGTGCTGTTGTTTTCTAATAATGTTTGCGTTTACGTCAACCAAAGAAAAAAAAAAACATTTCAAAGAATAGAAAATATGAATTTGTGATGCATCAAACTTAACAGGACATTAGCGTAGTTTCATTGCAAATAGATGTGCATTTTATCTAGGAGTAGCTAAAGATCAAAATGTTAACAGGATGTGACACCTTATGATACAAAACTGCAGTTAGATTCAACAGTATGGTTTGTGCATAAAAAATACGCCAACAACTTGGCGATTACATAACTGAAAAGAAAGAATGGTCTGAAGTGGATAAAGGGCATTTGTCTGTGTAAATGATAGCAACTAGGTACTTCTTTACTTGTAACAGAAATGATAAGACTGTCTGCTCATACTACCATTCAACTGTTAGGTTCATTATTAAAATGTGTACAGTTATTTTTGGTTATTCAATGCACCACTTTAGTGTTGAAATCTTTGTCAGCAGAATAAATTAGGTCAAATTTCACATGATTTATAAACTGACATGTTTCTGAGTTATTGAGGTTTGGATTAAATCAACTGAAGGAACAAATTAAAAAGGCTATTAACTATACATAAGTGTATTGACTTGATAATAATGGGTTGTGGTTTCCTGTGATACAATAAATTCAAACAAGCATTATAATTTGGTAATGTAGCTGTAGCAAATTTATACATCTCTCCCCATATCATATAATTAAGGCATCTCTTCCCTTGTCATACAATTCAGGCATTCCCTTGGATCAAACCTTGGAGGGCAAAAGCTATTATGTGCTTCCTCTTGACATGTGAAGCCTTTCTTCCCACAATCACCCACTTTTGTATGCATAAGCTCACAGACAATTTCCCTTTTATACTGGTGTGGTGTGTTCAGGTGTCCACAAAAGTGTTTTCAAATTAAACTGAAATTCAACATTTCATTATTTTCCTTGTGTCAGACATGCTGGTCAGCTTATGTCCAAACCCTTTATTTGAGCTGTATCAAGTATGTAATAAGCAGTGAAATCATTATATGTGCAGGAACACAGCCATTAGTATTTGAGAAGCTGTGATGGATTTAGGCATTGAGTCCATTAAATAGGCAGTCAGGATGGACAGGATATATTCAAGCATTCTCCTTGATGAATACTTCAAGTGCTTGCTTTAAAATCAAGTGGTCTTCATTTTGGAGTGGGAAAAAATAGCTGTTACAGTAGCATGTCTAAGCAATGAGGACTTGAAACACAGTTTACTACAGTGGGGCCAGGACCCAAAGTCCATACGCTGTCTTTTCTTTAACACAGAAACCTGATAATGAAACATGACTAACAGTATTACAATTTGGGAATGTAATGCCATCTGCACTGACTTGTGGGAAATGGTGGATGCTTCCACATGAACAGATTAAAATGTGTGGAACTGTTGAGATGGTGATATTTTCTGTGAAAATACACATAAAAGATTGTCTAGTGCCAGCTGTCTTTCTGAGGTAAAGCTGTTCGTTTAATCTTTCTGACATGGAAACATTTTCAAGACTGAGATCTGTGCAGTTTCTCAGTAAACTTACTAACTTACTAACTTCATCTTTCTGAACTAGTTTAAATGATGATTCTTGTATTTATACGGTTTTACAGCCTTCTAAGTGATACAAAAGAGAAGAACAAAAGGTAAATGTTTTAATACAAATAAATGGCTGTGACTGTTTTCCACATCTAACATATTTATCATATTTAACATCAGATCAGAAACCTCTGCTAGGAAAGCCTTACTTGTCTGGTAATTATTTCAAAAGTACCTAAGCAGTCAGACAGCCAAATTCTTACTAATGCAATAGGAGTTAAACCTGGAATTCTGCTGTTGATTGTATACACTGACAGGTGATGTGAATAAGATTTAATATTTTGCAATGGTACCTGTCAGTGGGTAAGATATATTAGGCAGCAGTTCACAGCTGGTGAGTCAGAAGATGCATAAATGGGCAAGTGTAAGGATTTAAGTGACTTTGACAAGGGTCAAATTGTGATGGCTAGATGATTGAGTCAGAGAATCTCCCAAACAGCAGGTCTTGTGGGGTGTTCCTGGTATGCAGTGGTTCAAACCTACCAAAAATGTTTCAAGGAAGGACAGCTGGTAAACCAGTGACAAGAACATGGGCACCTAAAACGCTTATGAGGAGTGGAGGTTAGCCCATCTGGTTCAATCCCACAGAAGATCCTAAATAGTATCTGCTGCTGATACCACAGCACACTTTTAGAGGTCTTGCCGGGTCCATGCTTTATAAGTCAGAGCTGTTTTAGTGTACGTTTAGGCAGGTGGTTGTAATGTTGTGTCTGTGTATCTGTTAGTAGCAATGGCTTGGATGGCAGACATTCAAATAAAGGTTCTGTTTCTGCAGTTTTTAATAACTGCTCACACTACAAAACTGCCTGAGACAAGTGTTGTGGAAAAGAAAGCCCTGAGACAGGAAACAGGAGCAAGTGGGAAGACATGACTGAGCATAAGGTGGATTTTTAGAGCTGGGTAGACTTGAAAGATTTCAAGGCCTTCAAATCTGATGCTGAGCTCACTAATTTAACCAGTGTAAGAATTTATATGTTTCTTTTGTAGACAAGTATGTTAGTGTGGATGTGGATCACATGTCTGTGATCATAATGTGACTTTTGGTGATGCTACATGATGTTACCAGTATATGGTAAGTATATTTGTGTGTCTGAATAAAGAGATGTGTACACTTTCAGAAAATTGTAATACTAAACTCGACCTTTGCTCGTTGCTGTGTTGGTGCTGTCAAATTATAGTGTGTAAGTTTATATTGCGCCTTTATATTGCGTCTTTAATCTTTTAATCTTAGATCCTTCTTTAAAAGCACAATATATCCAAGTTTCCAGGTGAAAAATACTGTACGTATTACAGGCACAAGTGATAAAAAAGGGACAGTTTACTATCCTGATTTCTGAACGAGTTGATGAAAGACTTGGGATTTAAGCCAGGCTTACAGTAATACAGCTTTGGCACAATTTTACTGTCACTTGCCAACTCCTAGCCAGTTCTCCTCTATCACAAGACAGCAACCATCCAGGGAGGGTGAAGGCTAACATGTGTTTCCTCTGAGACACATGGAGCCAGCCAACCACCTCTTTTCCACACTTATTACCGAGGTGGAAAGAAATATTACAAAATACTCAGAATGAAAGCAGCATTACCTGAACAGTGGCAAGTGAATCCACTATTCATCCTGTTTTTATCTTTCCATCCACAAAACTGTCCAGACTCATTCTGCATGCCTGTTAACATTTTTAACAACATGGCTATGTTGATATTTAACATTGGGAATTCATGCACTGTCTGAACCTGCGTTGTGAGATATCATACAGTGTAATGCTGTTTTCAAGAAAGATTGAGTCATGTAATATGAGCACTAGTGAGATGAGAAGACTTCTTTCATCACACAGTGCAAGCTTGGCTTTAAGTGGCTGTGGTTGAACTTAGCGCGCTGACCAACACTGATTGCAATAACTTTATGTGACCTATTTGTAAAATTCCTGTTTGCTTTATTCTCTGTGCAATATTTAAGTGCAGTGCAACATTTCCTGGAATTGTGGGCATCATAGCCAGCAAAACTATTAGCCCTACATTATTAATGTCTAATGTTTGTTGGTTTTCTTTGCTGGAATAAGACAGCTTTTAAAAATATAAAAGGAAAAATAAAGATACAGAGGCTTAGTGAATTGAATTACTATGCATGGTTGAATGGAGTTAAATGTAATTAGTCTAGGATTATATGAAAGTGAACTATTTGCCTACTGTGTTTGCACACAGAGGAATGTGACCTCCGCATTTAACCCATCCGTGCAGTG
>JAOVVF010000036.1:24119346-24133321 GCA_028565595.1 Duopalatinus emarginatus | reverse complement strand
TAATGAGCTGGCATTGATCTTGCAAACTCTCGTTTGCAGTCACAGCCTCAACAGTGACCTTTGGGTGATTAAAAAGCTCTTTATCCATCTTCATCTAAGCTTATTTAACTAACCTGTCTTTCATGGCATAGATTGTGTCCAACAAGAAACTTCATCGGCCTCTTATCCTAGCCAACGGCAAACCAGCCGGAAAGGGAGCTGTCACGGTAAGACCTCCAGAGTTTGATAACATCCTAAAGTTACCAGCTTGATGTACCAGCAATTTGTACATTTAAGAGCATCGCATTAGGTTTGTGTTTTTTATTCTAGATAACAGCCCAGGAGTTATCAGACAACAGAATAATCACCTTGTCCATGTGCGGGAGAAAACTGGATAAAAAAGTAAGACTAAGCACATGTATAATCTCTTTTTTATACAGTTGTTTAAACTGAAATGTTATTAATTGTACTGATTTGTATTTCTACTTCAGGATTTCTTTGGTAAATCAGACCCTTATTTGGAGTTTCACAAACAAGGAGAGGATGCGAAATGGATGCTGGTCCACAGAACAGAGGTAATATACTGTACACCAGCTCTGTATTTATTCCCTTGTAATGAAGGCGTTAACCCCATGAAATAACACCTACTGTAATATGCAGTGGCCATGAAGAGTGTTAAACAAGTTACAACTTTCTCCTTTTTTTTAACCAAGTAGGCAGAACACCTTTGGACACAAAGGCAAATAAATCAATAAAAAGTACACAGGGAATAGGAAAAATACCTTTATTACTGACCTAGTGGTTAGGGAACCGGTCCCGTGACCGGAAGGTTGCGGGTTCGATCCCCACCCAGGGCAAGACACGACTAAGGTGCCCTTGAGCAAGGCACCCAACTCACCTAACTGCTCTCCGGGCGCCGTGGTTTGGGGTTGCCCCCCGCTCCGGGCAAGTGTGTTCACTGCCACCTAGTGTTCACTGGTGTGTGTGTTTCACTGCACGGATGGGTTAAATGCGGTCACATGAGGTCACATTCCTCCTGTGTGCAAACACAGTAAGGCAAAATAGTTCACTTTCATTCATTCATTCATTAATTTCATTTCATTTCAAGAAAACATTGAAAAAGTATTCTATTAAATCCATGGATTTGACAGTTATAGACAGTTACTCTATGCACAGTCAGTGTTTATGAATGTTTTATGCTTCTGCTATAAAGTAATATTTGTATATCTGCTGTGTGGCAGGTGATTAAAAACACTCTGGACCCTGTATGGAAGCCATTCACTGTGCCACTGATTTCTCTCTGCAATGGTGATGTGGACAGAAATATCAAGGTAGGTATTATCTTTACAACCTGGAATTGGCATGTCAACCCTTAAAAAATTGCCAATAGTGTTTCTGCCAAATGCAAGCCAAATCCCAAAAATATTTCTCGCCCCTAAAATGTTATTACTGCTGTTATTACTAATGTGTGTCTGTATAATAAAAATGACCATTATTCAATTATGACAGTTCTACTGGGTGAGAAGAGTTATACTTTTTAATTACATTGAAAAGAGGCAGGAATATCTGTGTCTAAAAATACTTTCATATTGATGCTGTCTGTGTAGGTCTGTGTAAGTTGCTACTAATGAATAGTAATAAAAATCTTACTGTTAGACTGTTAGCTAGTTAAATTAGGTAAGTAGCTAGCCGAACTGCATTTGGAGCTCTCTTTGGGAATATAGCAGTGATTTAGGTTTTGTCTAAAAATGTCTAGTTCATAATGTTGCTTTTTTTAAAAGGAAAGCTTTAGAGCTATGCTGTCATTCATTTTCAGTGATAACTTTAAATTAAGCAAATTAAGCTCTATCTGCAATATCCTGGACAAAGAACATTTCCCACTATGTGTAACCTACTTTACTCTTTTGTCTATCATAGACATTTCAGCAGACCCAGTAACATACTGAAGTGCCCCATTATAGCAATGGCATTTATTAAGACCAATGCAAAACTTGACATTGATTCACATTGATTCAAACTTGATTCACTAGTGCATGAAGCTCCAGTTAAAAATGTACTCTACTTTCCAGAAAAGTGTCATTTATTGAATGTAGACTTGGTTTAAACTAGAAATATAACCTGGGTTCCCTTGCTAGCAGTAAATTTGGTAGAAATACCACTTTTTAGGAAATCCAGTTAGCCATTTCTCAGGCAAAACTGCAATATCGGTCGATTTCTAGATAGGATCACTAAGTATAGACAATCTAGTATTGTTATCATAGCAACACTACTAACAGTATCATGTCAGTGTGACTGATGTGCAGATTAAGACTAGAGATACTTGCTGGTAACTACATGTCCATGTGTGCATGATGGCTGCCTCACGTTTCCTGCACCTATTTGGTGCACCGGTTGTGCTCGTCCTCAGAAACTTATGACACATGTACACAAGGTGCAGTACACATAAAAGTGCAGGTACTCAGCAGCCTAACAATGGTGGAACGTTCTAAAGAAAGACTGTGTGACCAAGTCCACAATTACTCACATATGTTCTTTGGTCTGCGCTCTAGTGAAAGCCTATAAGTAATATGTATAGCACATATAGAAGTATGTGCAGTTATGTTCACAAAGTTGTCTACGCGAATGCAAGGCCAAATGGCAAGTACTACGGCAAGTTTAATTGATGCAGTATCCCCCGTAGTTATCTTAGGTCTTAGATTAGAAAGGGCCAGTGATAATGGAAAACCCCCACCGTTGTGTCACTGAGTTTTGGTCTAGAGACAGGAATGTTGAACCATTCCATAAAGTCTTCTCCAGCACATTCCAAAGATCAGGATTCTGTGGTGCCCATTCATGTGCTAAAATGATTCCTCATGTTCTTTTAATTCCTTTTTCATTATTTGACCTCGATGAATCTTGGAATTGTCAATCTTGGCATTGTCCTGGAATATACCAGTGCCAGAAAAACTAGGACATATACTGTAAATAGAAGCCTGGTACAGATTGGTGATGACGCCATAATGGTATGGGTTTGTTTAGCTGGCATTCCATGAGACAGTACAGGTGAAGACTGTGTGCCTCCTTTCTGATGAGTTACACCTGTTCATGTCCTGCATTCATTCTGATGTGTTTAGCCTCTTCCAACAGGACAATGCGCCACCACACACATCTAGAGGCGCAAACACTCATCTGAGTTCGGGGTTTTGCCATTCCCACCTAAGTCACCAAATCTCAACATTATGAAGCACACATTGAATGCAATGCAACATGCTATGGAACACAGAAATCCTACACCTCTGAATACAACAGAATAGTGGACCATTCTGCAGGAAGTAGGTGTTCATTGCCTACAGAATATTTCCATGCCCCGTGGGGAACCTATCAAGTATGAGACTGTTGTACCAGTTTTCTTGGTACTTGAGTGTATGTTTGTGCCATCAGGAAAGACAAAAATTCATTGATGTGATAACATGCTTATTCAGTGCATTCAGGTACTCAGCTGACCTCATATTACTGCCACATAAGGTTGCTTAGCCTGAACCTAGCCAATTAAAGCAACTTCAGCTCATAACACTGCTCCCAGATTCTCTAAATCTGAACAACTCTTTTTTTGTCCAGTTAGTGTACTGTTTTCACATACGCAATAGCTTTATTTATTTATTAGTTTGTTTTTTTTATTTATTATATTATATTATATGATATTATATTCCTGGTTGGACTGATTCTATCTTGTGTACATCTAAACCCTGACTCTAAGGAGCTGTTTATTTTCTCAGGTGATATGCTATGACTACGATAACGACGGTGGCCATGACTTTATTGGAGAATTTCTAACCACAGTCACCAAGATGAGTGAAGCACAGAACACATTAGAGGTGAGCTGGGTTTAAAGCAGGACACACTTTCTCAGAATCATCCACAAACCTGCCATTGCTCTCTGTACAACTTTTTATGTGACTGGAGTTCAAACTCCACAAACGAAAACTTTGCACATTAAATATATCAATGGGTAATATATAGAGTATAGAAATAAATATAACATATGATGTATCGTATGATATTTTGTAGAGTGTGTCCCAGTATGCTGTGGTTAGTGCCTACTGAAAGTGGCCCAAACACAAACAACCGTTGAACTGGCAACAGAGTCATGGCTAATTAGCCAAGCTAGACCGTCTGGTCTGATCTCCCAGTACATCCAGTAAAGGATCTGTTGTTAACATCTTGTTGTCAGATACCATAGCATACCATTAGAGGTCTTATGGAGTCCTGGACCTGTCAGAGTTGTTTTGGGGGCTGTTTAGGCAGACAGATTTGACATTATGGCTCATAGGTGTAGCTTGTTTATTCTCTTTAGTGTTTTACTATTTAGTATATCATAACTATATTTTACAATTTTGTAATTAAATTCTAGTATGGCATTAAAAATGTCTACATTGACATGAGCACCAATTCATTTCTATCATACTGGAATCATACTACTTTCAGAATGCACAGAGAAGGAAATATCATTTCTCTTGGGTTTGTTGCACTCATTCCTCTGCACATTGTGGGAACAGTGTCTGTGCTTCATTATCTGGCATAATGAAGCTGAAAGAAGGAGCGAATGAGCAGAGATGCTCTCAAACGTGGAGGGTGTGACAGACTAAGTGGGAGAGATAGGAAAGAATGAGACAAAGCGAGAGAAAGAGAGAGTGAGCGAGATAGCGAGAGTAACTGTAAATCGCACTTGTTTAACCACTGACTTGTTTGCAGGAGCAAGCATGGTGTGGCCTGTGTGAGTTCTTACAGGAAACAACAGTAGGCGGAACCCACAACTATAGCTTGCCCTTTGCCTGTTCATAGACATGTGCAATCTATTCCGGGTTCAGGTTATTTCTGAAATAGACATAACCTTATGTTTACTTATATTAACCTAGGACTTCGTAATAGCATTTCATACAATACCCACTTTGTCCTCTTTCAATACTGAACTGAAAACACCTTTTTTGTCTATACTACCACCCTCATTTTACCACTACCATCATTTTAGCCATTATGTCATTACTATAATTATAGCATAGTAATGGTGAATGCTCACTTCTAATAGGTCAGAAGGTGTTGATTACTTTTAAATAAGAGCACAGCTCTGAGAATAACTCTGGCTACAAGTATTATTTTAATGTATTATCCTTTTTATAGTAACTTACACAGGGTTCAGCAGACCCACCACATAATAGTTCATATCAGCTAGATTACCTGTATGATAAAATTTTCTGTGAGGTGACGTTTATGTAGCTTTTTGTCAGCTTTAACAAGCTGTATTTATATTATAGCTCTTAGAGTCTACTTTATAACAGCAAGCGAGTAATAAGTTATAGTGTTACAGGAAGTAACCTGTTTTGTGTATGTTCCAGAGCATTAAACATAATTATCAACGAATAAAAAGTATGACGTCATAATAAACATGCAATTGTTGACAAATTGTTGTGGTAGGAACAGGAATAACACGTGATATATTTTGGGAAAATCATCACCTTTGGGGTGAAAATTAATCACATTTGGTCTTTTGCTGACTAATTAGGATTAATTTTCCATAAAAGCATTCCCTGTTTTGTTTAATTCTTTACTCAACATAGACAGTTGTCAAAAATCTTCACAGACACTCATCACTTACACACATTTAGCCCAACAGCAGAGGTTAGCACCGGCCTACTGAAGAGAATCTGACTGAATGGCACAGGCTTGTATCTACATGAGAAACGTTCATATGGGTCTCTGGGTATCCATCACCCATCATGTTCAACTCTGTTTCTACTGCGGCAGGTGGAGTTTGAATGCATCAACCCTAAAAAGCAGAAGAAGAAAAAGAACTACAAGAACTCTGGAATCATCATTTTGAAGTCCTGTAAGGTAAAGCAGCCCCCTCACTCCCATGCACCAGTTCACCAGCTATGGAATTAAGCAGTTCATATAAGTGCAGTCCAAAGCTGCTTTGAGATTACATACAAACATTAAAGAGTTTATCATGCTCCTTACAGGTCTGCTTATGTCATTTCTTTTATTAAGCTTGCTATAATTAGGGCTTTGTAGTGCTGTAGGCAGAGATTAATTTAATGGCTCTAAATCCCCTGGTAAATAACACATATTATTAATATCAGCACAAGGCACCTGTTACTCCTGAGCCACCATTCGTAAGTGGAATTGAGCCCAGCCAAGTGGTAAAATTACTCAATTATTTGCAGTAATCAGCTGTGCGGCTTATACGACCCTGACACATGTGCACACATACTGTGGGCTACATGATCAAGGTGTCTCTGTTTGTTTGCTTCTGTGTTACTCTACACACAAGGATGCTTTATGGAGAGGTGTGTGTTTGTTTGATATTCCCTCAGATTACCAGGGATTACTCATTCTTGGACTACATCCTGGGTGGCTGTCAGCTTATGTTCACTGTGAGTTTGCCCTGGTTTCTTATTATGAAAAGTATGAAGTCACTACTTTATATGTCAGTTTTTGTAAATTCTTTATTATTTTTAAAGGGAGATGTCACACATAACATCATACTGATACTGTGTCAGAAATAAATAGCCTTCTGGAGCCAACAGGAGCATCATGGAACATTTTAATTGGCTCTGTTTATGATGCTTGTTGATGTATGTTGCTAATAGTAGTGTACTTTGATTTAACCATTTAACCATTTACATGATTTAATTGTGATATACACTGTATTTTTAAAAGCATGTGCACATGTGACCTTCACACCCATATGTACAGTAGACCACCCTCTCTGTATATTGTAGCATTACCGTTTCCACTCACAGCAACTAAAAGGCCCAAACCTATTCCAGCATGACAGTGGCCCCATGCAAACGCCAAGGTCTATAAAGATATGGTTTACCAAAAAGGTTATGGAAGAATTTGAGTGGCCTGCATAAAACCCTGACTTTAACACTACCGAACACCTTTGGGATAAGGTGCAACAGCTGCTGTGCCCCAGGCTGCTATACCCAACAAGAGTGCCTCACATCCTTAATGCTCTTGTGTCTAAATGGGTAAACTCCCAGAACTTCATGCCAAATCTAAAGGAAATCCTTTCTTAAAGAGTAGAGGTTATTATAACAGCAAAGGGCACTACGTCTAGAATAGCATGTTTGAAAGGCACATATGGATGTGATGTTAAGGTGTCCACAAACTATTGAACATATAGTGTATTTACAGATTGCTGTCATTTTGTATTGTCTGTTAGTGTGCTAATTTATAATAGGTTTGCCTCGCATAGTGGTATGTGGTATAGTTCATGTTTTATGAGAGCATTCCTTTACAGTTATAAATATGAGTAAATGGGCATGGAATCAGACCAATACCAGACACTAATACTGGAACTGATACATTGTTACTTAAAATGAATGAATAAAACAAGCAGAGACAGCATAGGCAAAGTATTATAAGATAAGATGAACCATGCTACTTTTTTGTGCCACCTTTTATCCCTTGAGTTTTGAAGGGACGATTTGAGTTTTTCCAGTAAACTAGGACAAGATGCCTTGCCAAGAATGGCTAAAAAAGCCACCAAGTCAACAAAATAGGTTGGTAGTGAATGATAAACTTATGAGCAGAACACTAAACAGCCCAGTTATGGGTGGAAGGCAAATATCTGCAGAAGTAAAGGCTGACAGAGAATTAAAGATTGACACCAAAAGAGGGGGCAGTGCAGGACAGGTCCAAAACACATGAGCCATACCGTTACAGAAAATAGGAAGAATACAATGATACAGTTCCTGGTGGCTGAAGGGATGTTAATTTCAGGCTGTATTTCTAATAATATGCATAATGTGCGTATTAATACATATTGCATAATTAGCATTCTTTGTTAACCCCTTAGTTTTAGTTTCTGAATAAGTCATAGACAGTAGGTAATGGGTTATGTTGTAATGTTGTACCAACAAAATACATAATATGAGACAAATGTAAACTCATAAGATGAATTAAATGGTTAATACTAGATGTATTAATCTATGATCAATCATATGCATAAGAAACCTTGGCATCACTGTTTTACTTTGTTTTCATTGAGCCCATGTTTATTCCAAAGGAAAGGTTTTTAGTGTTAATTTTAATGCTTCTGCTTCTACATGCATCTCTGCTATTTGATTGGTGCATGGTGGAGTGTGAAGCTCCTCTGCCTTCTTTCTGTGCAGTTTCTAAGTGAAGAGCCTCTGCTCATGTCCTTTATGTAACTCGGTCAAATGACACAGAAAGTGAGTGAAAGGCATGGGTTGCTATAGTGATGGCACTGAAAAGGCTCTGACAGGCAGTGAGCTTCAGGAAGGCCTGAGGAAAGATGTTTTGCTATACCTTCATCATGTTTAACCTTTAAAAGCCCTGGTACGTCACAGATGGACTGATGTTTTGCTCCTGGGTATGAGCATTCTTGGCTCCAAGGCTACACCGGCTGCATGTGTTTTTTTTTGTTTGTTTGTTTTTGGAAAAAGGAAATTTAGGTACAAAAAAAAAAATATTTTCGGTGTAGAAAAACAGGTAACATATTCATGATTTCTCTACTTTAATAAGTCAGGGATGAGCATACACATGTTACAACTCAGTTCTTAAATCCTTCTTTGGAGTTCTCCTAATCTGTTCTTTTATCAGAAAGAGAGCAAGAGTGAGAGAGCGAGCGAGAGAAAGAGAGGGGGGGGGTGAAGTTTGGATACAAACAGGCTAATCTTCCTCTGTGCCATGATGTGCTGTTAGTCTTATGCAGGATAAAATGGAGGGTGTTAGCAAGGATATTTGGTCTCTAACAGTGTGAGCATATTCTGCTTGCTTTAACATCACAAGAGTGCACTAAGCGCCGCATGTGAACTCTTAACCGGCACATCAGCACTTTCAACAGCATTGGAAGAGCAAAGGTCACCGGGGTCAGCAGTAGCCAAGCAGACCGTGGGAGCAGGAACAGAACGTCTACTTGCGTGGGCATTCGAGGCAGCGTAGGTGATGGGGAAAAAAAGATAATCAATGCATGATGGACTGCAAGGCAATGATCGGTAGAGAATCAGAAGTGCAGCGGATTATTAGACAACGAGATACTTATTCATCTGTACTGTAGCGATATGCAGGCATTGCAGATGATGTAATGAGAGAACTGACTGACACTTAGACATAGTAAAGTGCTTATAAAATCGGCTTCCAGGAGAAACTCTGATCTGTGTGGTGTAGACTGTAAATGGTAGAAAACATTAAGGGTCCAGACTGATAGACCTGATGTTCAGGAAGCTTCCTGTCTTACATTAAGCGGTTCTGGTTTTGAGTTTCAAACCAGTTATAGCTGATATCCACCCAAATGTTCATATGTAACGTCCACCTACATACTGTTCCTTTTTCCCAGAAAACGTCTGTCTGTATCTTTGTATAAATTTTTGCACTTATTCCCAGTTGTTCAATTATATATTTATGATTTGCGTGACTAAAACATGTCGCACAGAGTGACAGGTAGGTGTCAGAGACATGTGACTATCCCACTGTAGCCAACAACGTCGCCACTGATTTGCGTGCACATGGAGGACCCGCTATGACCTGTTCACCCGCAGGCCAGCACATAAAATGGCACCCTCATTGTGTCACTCTCTATTACTGTCTCTCCTGGTGTCTTTTCTTACACCCTGTCTATTTTCCTGTCTATATGCTCTTGATAGATTATTTCTTTATCATTATGTTTAGCATTTTATTTATTGTATTATATTTGTTATCTATCTGTCTGTCTATATCTTTCTCTCTATCAATCCATCCCTTTCTCTTTTTGTCTCACCATCTCTTTCTTCCTCTCTCATCTTTACTCTTCTCCCCTTCTCTCGTCTTCACCTGACAGACTAGCATTAGAGCCTCTGGTGTGATGCTGATGTTGGTACAGTAGGTAGGTGTGTAGCGTGGATCGTGACGGCTCGAGTTTGTACTTGACTCACAGTGGGTTGATAAACACTGCCTGAGGACAGAGTTGTCAGAGCTCAGCTTGAGCAACGCTCACTTGTAAACCTGCTTTAACAAAGACAACACCGTCTGTGGCTGAGAGCATTTAATCCAGCTTCAACTAAAAGAGGGCTTATACACCACTGCTGTATGTGTGTGTGTGTGTGTGTGTGTGTGTGTGTGCGTGTGTGTGTAGTAATCCAGCCCAGTCAAGCTGATAATGCATTACTAATGCCTAATGTGTCAAAAATATAATAATAATAATTGTAATATAGGTTGAGCTCCTAGTGTGCATGGGTTAGATTTCATTTTTGAAATATGATCATGCATTAACTTTCTTGATTGTGGCTAATTGGAGATATATTTAATAAATATTTCTCTGAATGTGTATGTACCACCAGGTTGGCATTGACTTCACAGCTTCTAATGGGAGCCCCAGGGAGCCGTCCTCACTACACTACATCAACCCAATGGGCAGCAACGAGTATCTCTCTGCCATCTGGGCTGTGGGACAGATCATACAGGACTATGACTCGTAAGCGCCTGTGCTACACAAAGTCATTGTATTCATTCCAAGAAATCTTTTGCAGAGTTTGAATCAATTGTTTTGTAGTTAGAAACTGTTTGGGTTGGTAGTCACATGGTTGCTGTTTTATGTCCACAGAGACAAAATGTTTCCTGCACTCGGATTTGGTGCTCAACTCCCTCCTGACTGGAAGGTGAGAGAATGTCTGATTGTGTGTGTTGTTTTTTGGGAGTGAATTTGTGTGGTTTGGTGTTGCCACTAGCTTAGAGATGGAATTAAGGTGAGCGAAGCAAAAGTGAATGGCAGATGAGATTGGGAAAGCTTGATTTAAATTCAGAAATGGCTAGATGAACAAAATGTGTAATACATGCATATCCCAGTGATTATGCAACTGTCATCCCATCTGGGTTGCCATGGCACTGGAGTGATGAAAAAGACAAGTGAGAGAGAGAAAGTGAAGAGAGAAATAGAGGAATGTGTTGTGTGTGTGTGTGTGTGTGTGTGTGTGTGTGTGTGTGTGTGTGTTTAAGGATAATAGGTGATATAGATGATAGAAAAATACAAAGGCGTATTCTATACTGGAAAGAAGAAAAGATGTTTTAAACATGGAAGGATGTTTGATGCCATCTAGTACTAAAAATAAATTTTTATCCAAATCAGTTCATGCTGGCCATTATGAGCTCCGTAAGTGTTCATGCTGTTCTAAAGGTGTTGGTGTTTATCTGTTAATATTACAGGTGTCCCATGAATTTGCTATCAATTTTGACCCTACCAATCCGTTTTGTGCAGGTGAGGAAATCCTTTATTTCTGGTACACTGTCACTTGCAAATTTGCATATGCCTTAGATCAGGATATGAAACTTGTGAATTCCAAATATTGTAATGTAGATGTAATGAGGGATAATGGCTACCCATGTGTGTTGTGTGCAGGTGTTGAGGGCATCGTTCAGGCGTATTCCGCCTGTTTACCTCATATCCGCTTTTATGGTCCAACCAACTTCGCCCCCATAATCAACCACGTGGCACGCTTCGCCTCACAGGCTCTGCAACAGGACACAGCAGCGGTGAGAGCAAGATTTTGTAACATTCTTAGAAAACATGGTACATGGTTACTTTTTTAAAAATATGATGCTACTATTGCTGTATAATTTATTATTACCATTATTTTTAAATAGGGTTTATTTTAGCCTAAAAATTAAATGGACTAATTTACTCATTAGCAGTTTATTTATTATTATGAACTTTATTGGTTATTTCTTCTTTTGCGTTAAAAGGCTCTTGTAGAGCTCTTGTAGTATATTTAAATGTTTTTCAAGGGTTAAAAACCCAATTGCTTGGAATCCTATTACGTATCTTATCTTGGCTTCAGAATTCCTGCCTTTTTCAGAACATGAGCAAAAACTGCAATGGATCCACACCCACCTTCCGAAAATCCCTTCAGAGACAGTTTCCACCCGCCTCTGCTGGTGGAACAGTGTTTCTCTTTGTGTTACTCTAAGCTCTGCCAACTGGGTCTGTGAAAAGTGGGCAGTGTTCTTGGTGTTTGCGACATGTGCAGAAATGTGTAACCAAACTTCGAGAGCAGAGCCTAGCCTAATGAAAACAATGTGGCTCTGTTGATCCAGCTAGAACCTCGGCTTTTCACTGGTCAAACTGGGCTTGCTGTGCGGGCTCAGAGTGAATGTGTGCATTGTCGGCTTCAGGTTTACTGCAGGAAGCTGGTAAAGTCATACTGCAATATATACAAGGCATTAAGCATATCCATTCTAAAGAATGGACTCTTTGATGGTCTTATTAAGCTGTCGTGCTATTATATCTTGTCTTGAAATCTTAAACTAATCCACTATATGGTTCTATTGTGACAGTGCTTTCAATTCAATTCAATTCAATTTCATTTAGATTGTTCTTTTAACAATGGACATCGTCCCAAAGCAGCTTTACAGAAAATAATGAAAAGGGTTGAATATACATTTATAGAATTTTTTAGAAACTTTATCCCTAATGAGCAAGCCGGTGGTGAGAGTTGCAAGGAAAAACTTCCTGAGATGACAAAAGGAAGAAACCTTGAGAGGAACCAGACTCATAAGGGAACCCATCCTCATCTGGGTGACACAAATGTGTAAATATAAACAAAAACAAACAACAAGGTAGCCAGAGAATTAAAGTCTGTGATCTAATTCATAGTTTCTACATCTGTCCATTATGGTGTATTGTAGACTGTCCATGTCCATGGTGGGTCAAATGAGACTTTCCATTTGCAGTGCTGTCCTTTGTACTTCAGAAAGTCATAGGACATTCATTGTACATTTACTGTAAAAGAACAAACGTAATTGTACAGCTGCTCAGTGGTGTTTTGGCTATAGATAAATTCATTCATAATTAGTCCTAGTCCTAACTATTTTTGTAGTCTATAGATTAGATACCTATATATTATTATCTTATACTATTTAGTTATTTTATTATTTAAGAAGCAATTATTGAATTAAGTATTGTCTAGATGTGTCATTGTCAAAAAATATCCCAGAGCAAGCCTGAGAAGGATTTATTCCAAGACATGGCAAAAACACGAGTTCTGTTATAATCAGCTGTCTGGCATGTTGTTAGGAAACAAGAATGTACTCCTGAGCTTAGCAAAAAAAACAAAAAAAAGAACGACCTACTTGGTAGATAACAATAGCTGATTGTCAGCTGATTGTCATAAACAAATGCAGTTACTAGTAATGAGTAATGCTTTTATTAAAGATGGCAAATAGCAAATAGAGCCAAAAAAAACAAAACACTTAGCTTATTCACAGTCAGAAACAAGAATAAGGTCAGTAGATTTATGAACAGGATATCCGAGGCAGAGACAGCATCAGAAAAACACAATGAGAATTAATGAGGCACTGTTTCACAATGAGTGACTAAATCAACTAATCAACTAAACATTCACAGCTTTATATATAATTTAGGCATAATTCAGTCTACTAGTTTTATTCTGTAAAGTTTATCTGCAAATACTAGAACAGTTGTATTTTAGGCTCCAAAATCTTTTACCTAAGCATGCTAAGATTTTACCTAGCATAGGGCAGCCATAGGATTGGGGTTAGGGAGCCCGTCTTGGGACAAGAAGGTGACTGGTTTGAGCCCTGCGCCCAACGAGACTGGACTAAAGTGCCCATCTGCTTCCCGGGCGCTGCAGATAAATGGGCTGCCCACCACTTTGGGCATGTGTGCTCACTGCCCCTAGTGTTCACTAGTGTGTATGTGTGTGCTTTAATACACGGATGGGTTAAATTTGGAGATGAGTTCCACTGCACTGTGGTCAAAAGAGTTCTCACTTTCACTAACATATGTCAGTTGGTGGCTTGCAGGTGTTCAGTAAAAGCTGATTGTATGAGTCAAGAGTAAAGGGAGCAAAGCATTTGCCAGCTTTATGTCTTTTCATTTGTCACTTTGTTGTAGGTAGTGACCTAACAGAATGTTATAATTGTTAAAATCAGACAGTGAATAAGAATAAAGAATAACTGTAAAGTTAATGTTATAAGTATACTATAAATTTATATACCA
>JAOVVF010000036.1:24107279-24119246 GCA_028565595.1 Duopalatinus emarginatus | reverse complement strand
TTAAAATCAGACAGTGAATAAGAATAAAGAATAACTGTAAAGTTAATGTTATAAGTATACTATAAATTTATATACCATGGAACACTGAGAATTTCCTTGCTTCAGGCTTAATAATAGATTATCTTATCTTACATGGGAAATTTTACACCTAGTGTATCCAGTTTAATCTTAAAACCTTTTATAAATCACAATCTTAAAAACACAGACTTGTCAGGTAGAACTTTATATTCCAGGGTCTCAATCTGTAGATGCTTAATGCAGTTTTGTTCTATTCCAAGCCCAGTATGCTGGAGTATAGAGCAAACAGTACACAAGTTGTTATTGTTTAATAGATCTACCAAATTTAGCAACTCCCTGTACTAAATCCAAAACCTGTTCTTCAGGTACAGTGACTAGCAACAAGCTTAGAAGTCATTATTAGTAGTTAGACACTCATTAGACACTCGCTTCCACCTGTATATTTCTTTAAGCGCCACTTTGTTCATACAGCTCCTACGCATGTGGATGTGACTGGGTAGCTTTAAATCTGGTTGTGTTTTACCGTCTTACTCCAGAACCAAACCCTAGATTGGCAGCTCCTAATTGTTTCATAAAATATCCCACAAAATGTGCCTGGGGTTGTCAGTTCAAAGTCTGCTGAGCCACTTTGAACAGACACAGTGCTCACAGTTTCTCCCGGTTTTATCGTCAGCCCAGCTGAGAACAGCCCATTAAATTTTCTTTTCAATTAAAGATATTTATAGTGGCTGATTCAGCGAACAAATGTTCTCGGATTTTTTCCACTGTTCATAGGTTTTAATGACTAATGAGGCACAGCCTTCAGGTCGGCTTTGTTTGCTGGCCAGTTGCATTGTAGGAGCGGAGGCATAGGCAGGTAGAGACTGCGAGGGTTCTGATTATATTTTTGAACACTGAGCCACTCACAGAGTAGTCAGTACAGAAAGATAGGACTGGGGGAATGTAGTTGACTGTCCAGTACAGATCATTCTGGTTAACATGAAATTATAATTCTAGCCTAAAACTGCTGGAGTGTCATTAAAGCACTTTAAAAGTAATATTTTTTGCAATATTAAAATGGCCATGTTTTTGAATCCATCCATTAACTCAGCGACAACATATCCTAAGTGTGTAGAAAATATAAGATGGCCTCTCATTGTGTAAATACAAACACATACGCTGTAACCAATGTGTTTTTGCTTGGTAGAAGGACATAATAGTTATCATTTAACCTCCTTTAACAAGGCCTTGGAGCTTTTTGTCCCTAATTGTATCCTGTCAGCTACAAGCAGTGAAAATGGAGAGAGAGAGAGAGCAAGAGCGAGAGAGATGGAGAATATGAATTGTCACCAACAGAAGGCGAACAGTGCTGTAATTTTTTTTTGTGAAGCAAACAAAAGAAGGAAAAGGACTTTTAAATAGGACGTTTAAACATAATTTCACCAGACGGCATGAATTGTTATTGCATTGTATTACATTGTTATTATATTATACATTGTAATTGAAGGGGTTATCGCACCATAGTTATGATTTAAAATGCATTTAGGTTGTAGTTCTGTCTTTAGCAAGTCAAATTAGGACTTCATCAGACATGTTGCCTTACTTGATATTTTACAGGTTCTTTCCCAACACGTGGTATCACACACACAGTGATCCATTTTTAGCATTGCATTAAACATTACGCAGTCTCATTCCTGTGCGCTGACTTTAATCCGAGCCTTTAACTGCATGCATCTGTACATTCCGTCTTGCTCAGTGTGTATATCACAGTGAAACTGAGATAATGAGACGCTAATGAGCATATTCCTTGCACATTAAAGGCCTGGAGTTCAGAGAGGCCTCAGGGGGGCAGGAGAAGGGGGGGCAGGAGGTTCACTTTGTGTGTGCTTGTGTGAATGGTCCTGCTTTCAGTTTGTATTATGCATGCATGGATTTAGTGTATGTTTTTGTTCTCTTTAGTCTACATTCATGCATGTTTATATTTAAAAATATACCAAGAGAAAAATGCCTGTCAAGTCTTGCTGCAGTTCAGAGACCGTAGTGGGCAGAAACACGGGTCAATTTTTCACATCAAGCTCCTGGAATGATCACTTGGAAGATACACTAAGTCTGAAAAAGAGCTTTTATCCTGTCTTACAGAAAAGATATACTTTTGGTCAAGGCAGTTTCTTGCATTTCTAACCAGTACATACCCAGCTTCTCCTAAAAAAATAATTACAATTCAGCAGTGAAATGTTTCTATATTAAATGTAGAAATGTGTCTATATTAGTCATCTCTGGTATTCAATATTTTACTTCTTACCGCAATATCATGCTGTTTGCTCATTTAATGCAAACTGCTTTTGCTGGACAGTGCAGCTCCAATAGAAAGAAAGTTGAACCTGGTCTTCTCCAGGCGTATAGGATCCTACAATGCTCATAGGACCACAGAATTTTAATAAACCATGCCCAGACATTGTGCACCTTTGGGGTAAATGGGAGTGTAAACTGTTGGGGTATTGCATCTTGGATGTTCAGTTTCTCCATATTGTGCTTAGGAGATCTCTCTTAATGGCATGCCAGTCCCTGAAACTGAAATGAATGTGACTCACATCTCAAACTTTAACATATTGGCAAACTTAAACATTTCAAACTTAAAGATATTTAAAAACAGCCGCCACCTCTTAGAGTCTTATACTTCCCCCAGTCACAGAATAATGGTAATCATGCATTGGAAATCATTTTAAATTATTGGTAATATTGTTTACAGCACCTACATACTCTTTCGTAAACCAAAGAAACTCAATCCCACAGGCTGATTAAATTGCCAATTATAATGACACGTACAACTAATATAATCCTCTTTTTATATTTAAATATAAATATCGTCGGTTATTTTCTTGTTATGAATTAAGTGCCATTTCCTTTACAGCTCATTCAGATGAAGTCTCTGCTGACTGCTTATGTAAAAGATTCTTAATGAAGTGCACTTCCAAAAAGCGTTGGCAGTGGCATAGTCAGGAATTCATTTAGCTGAAAGAAATCACCATGTGATCTGCACAATGAAGTTGATAACAATCTATTTCAGTGTCTAAAATAAAACCAGATCTACCCTCCCTTTTCTCCTCCTGCGTTAAAACCTACCAGTATTTCATCGGCCATCACCTCAATATCCCTGAGCTCAGAGAACGATGTTTCCATGGATACTGGAAGGGATGCAGAAGAACTATGAAAACGTTTGGGTTGAAATTTTTATTAAGTTGAGCCAAGTCAAGACACTGAGTTTTTTTTTTTTTTTTTTATGCTCAGCATAGCTAGCAGCTAGTAGCTTTCCAAAAGGAAAAATTCAGATTAATCCTGTTTTTCAGTTAATTTTATTTCGCACCACAGCAGCAAGTAGGGATGCGTCCGTGACATTTTTATATGCAGAACAATGTTATGTGACATGTATATAATTAGCTGCACTGTACGTTCGTTACATTAACCATTTAGAACCGTAATAAAATATGTCCGGGGCATTTAAACCCAAAATCCACTCCTTTTGCTATGCCTCTGAGTAATGGGAAAATGTTGCACCTATGACAAGTAATTGTGGAGCAGGATAGCAGCTTGCCCTGTATGTTGTGTCCTGAGGAAAGTGGGGAACCTTGAATCAGTGCCTGTGCTCACCACTTCCCAGCATCACATTATTCCCTAAGGGCAGGGAAGCATGGCTTTGGTCCTCTCTGCTTTTTTTTCCCCCACATGACCACATTGCACTGCAGTTCTTTTATTTAGAGTAAAAATGATAAAAGAGGTCACTGCTTTCCTTTTTAGAATAATGAAAATACCATCCAAAGAATGGGGCAACGAAACATTTCACTAGGCAGTGTACAGAGTTCTCATCCTGTTTGCGCCACTGATTCTTTCAATTTTAGGCAACCGTCCAAGTTGATAGAGGAGTGCGATCTGTCGTGACATTTCCGTGTGGGCGGTGAAAGGCTGTATTTCAGGACCCTTGCTGTTGTAGTGCTCCGGGACACTGATGAGCAAATGCTGTATGTCAGTGCAGCAGCAGCAGTTGTGCAGCTGGAAAACAGATTCATTATCCGGCATGCTGAGCAGAGGCAAAGCTCCATGCTAAATCAAAGTGTCGAGGAAGCACAACTGTGGAAAGCAGCAATTCCCCTCTAGCACTTACACCCTCCCTCACTCTCTGCCTGCTGGAGTGTGAGTATGGGATGTTTCATCATGTGCCTCCTGACACATTTTCAAATCCTATAACTTATTCAGAGTAGGGTCGTAGTGCTGGAGTGAGTGTCGTGGTTACTGATTTAACTTGTCGTTTTAATTGGAGACAGCATCTTGCTGTGTGGATAAGCATCGGGTGTCTAAATGTGTTCAGGTATTTGGCTGCATGTAGTTCTGATGTATGTTTTTGCTTTGTGAGGCCTCTTACAGAGGTAGAGGTACATTCCTATAACAGGGGGAACAGTCAGTCATCCACCCAAAATATGAATCAAATACACAATCGTAAATCGCTCTTAGAGTTTAGAGAGGTTTTTAGTGCTGTCCCATGAATAGTGATGTTTCTTGTACCTTATAAATAAATAAATAAATAAATAAATAAATAAATACATGTTTATTACAGATGAGAGCTAACATTTATACAAATGTTTATACATTCACTGAATGTTTGTTTGTTGAAAGGGACAAAACGTGTCAGAAGTGAGGCTGTGACGGGGCAGTGTGAGTTAGGGATGTGTGTGTAAGGGTGCTTTCACACTTGGAAACAAGCAATGGCCAGAGCACCTTTTGTGCTGATATGAAAGTGGAGCTTAAGAGATGTGCACACTGTAACCATAACAACCGGGTCTAGCTTATATTGGTTAACTACTCAGCATGCAAACAACCTCCTCATCACTAGAGTTAAACCCATCTTTATTTTAACCCTTATCACTACAACTACTGCCAAGAATTATAATAATAATAATTATTATTATTATTATTATTATTGTTATTATTATTATTATAGATCTACATAAATATACATTAAGCTGGTTAGTTAGCTAAAACTAACTATGAGTAATAAGACATACAGTGTATGTGTTAAGTGAGCCACTTTTTCCCCCATGTTAGCACATGAGGTGTTCCATCTAGCACTTTATCTGTGAAAAAAAAACGTGTGAATGCACATTAATTTGTATGTTGTGCATCAGTGTTATTACTAGCCTCCTTCTGATGGACTGCTTGACATTCAGCAAGATTTTACTATGTTGAAAACGTGCCATGTTTGATTGATCTAATGGTAAAACAAGTATACACCAATTACTCTGACAGTTTCTTTATTCTTTATCATTGGGTGTGTATACATAACATTTTTGCACCCTGAAAAATGCTTAATTTAGAGTCAGCTCCTGAGTGCACAATAGTAAACTTCTACTCTATTGTCAGAAAATGCAAGCTTAAATCATGATGCTGTCGTATGCATCCATTGCTGCAAGCCAAGGACGCAAGCTGGGCCATGCTTTCTGGGTAGGAGATGATGATGTGTGTTTTCCATAGTTCTGGCCAATCATAGGTGTCTTTGCACTCATATGCAAAAGAGGGCAGGTGGCACTTTTTTAAGAAAGTGTTACGCTGCCCTGTGATGCAGCATGAGCAGCAGTTTAAAAAGATGGGATTGGCTGGTTTTGTCACAGAGGAAGCATATGTTAGCCCTCACCAGAGATGTCTGGTTGATATCTCTTATGTGATAGGTAAGTGCTGGTTAGTGAATAGTAATTAAAAACCTAAATGAGGGGGAAAATTGTGTCCATATAGTTTAAGCAAAATCATCGTTTGAGCTTATGGTTAGTCTAATTCAGTTTCATAAATCAGATGCAGAATGGTTCACATGCCATTTATTGTACTCAAATATATACATTTTCTGTGAAGAAGGGACATTTTGCATCAATTTGCCTTTACAGAAGGAATATTTGAATTAGTGCCAGAATTAAAATGAAAAGCAGTCATATCAGAGGTATTGTACTAATGTGTGTAATGCTTCAAACAAAGGCAAACTAAATGCTATGTGTATCATTAAATGTGTATTGCTTGTGCAGCAGTGTACCATAATGAATTGACGAACAGGTACATAAAGTAATTTTAGAGCAATTCTTATAAGCTACAGCAAGGAAAGTTAATGGCAAATCAGTAATGAGATGCCAGTAAGCCATATATACTAGGAATAGTAAGATTCACAGGTTCACATAAAAAGTTCTGAATGTGATTTCACTGATTAGGAACGAAAAAAGTAGTGCACTGGATACAATTCAGGATAATCCCAGGATGCATAATCTTTGCATCAGTAAAACCCAATTTATTAATATATAATTATTATATTATAGTCAAGGCCCTATGCTTTTCTTAGTTAGAAATGTGACCAATAATTGCATATTTAGATTGATTCCTCCTCTCGAACGCCATATCTCTGCCAAGTCTGGATAGCGAGTGTGTCCTGTGCCAAATTGTGAAACAAACTGCATTGTAGTATAAGTGAATCATATCATATCTCATTAACAGCTTCAGCTATATCTTTAATGTGTCAGATTGGCAGTGCATCGAGATGTATACTGCATTAGCCTCAGTGATGGAGATGCACACCCCTACTACTGTAAACATCTAGTTTCAAGCATACTATTTGGAATATTATTTATATAATACAACCATGCCTAGCTTTGGTGTCCTAAATGATTGATTTTTTTATTTTTGTAAACAGCTTGCTAAATAGCAGAACTTATACCAATGTTCACTGGCATTTTTGGTACATACCACCACCAGAGTAAGTCTTAATGTATGAGCTAAGAACTGATGCAGCTTCAAATATACGTTACTGCTGTGAGATTTGAAGTTTGTGGTTTCTCACTGGCTGCATTTGTATGTGGAGGGAAGGACAATAGAGATTCATGTCTCATGCCTACTGACTTTCTGCAAAGCAACAGCAGAGCTAAGCATGTATATAGATGTTTCCTGCAAGTATTATGAGCTGAGTAAAATGAATACTATTTTCTGACTGAACATTTGAGGCCTTGCTCATATAGTTAGATACATTTAGATTCGTGATTCATAAAATAATAAAAATAATAATAAATAAAATATGTTTGGTTGCTGTATGTAAGAGTGTAAAAAAGTCACATTGTAAATAATATGAATAATATAGTTCATGTAAAGTCAGTTCTCAAAGCTGATGTGTTGAAAGCAGCAAAAATGGGCAACTTTGAGGATCTGAGTGACTTTGACATGGACCAAATTGTGACTGGGTCAGAGCATCTCCAAAGCAACAGATTTCGTAGAGTGTACCCAGTATGCAGTGGTTAGTAACAGTGGCATGGACACCCAAGGCTTACTGAGGCATGTGGGGAGTAAAGGTTAGCCTGTCTGGTCCTACAGAAGATGCAAAAGGATCTTTTGTTAATGTCTTGTTGCCAAATAACACATAACACCTGCAGAGGTCTTGTGGAGTCTAGGACTCGATGTGTCAGAGCTGTTATGGCAGCTGTTTAGACAGGTAGTGTTAATGTTATGACTGGTCTGTGTATATATTAGGCATAAAAATTTTGGTTTTGTATAATGCAAATAACATATTTATATGTAATTAATGAATATATTATTATTATTATTATTATTATTATTATTATTATTATTATTATTATTATTATTGGTGGTTGTAGTAGTAGTGATTTTGTAATTAATAAATCAAATCCTAAATGGCAATGTTTTATGTAAATACATTTTTAATATTTTTTGAAAAGTAAATACATTTAATATTTCGGTTTATATTCAACATTTACATGCATAGTTTACATAGTTTATACTATGGTATTTTTATTATCTATATTATGTTTTTATGTGTAGTAAAACTATCCACTGAAATGAACAACTTTTACTTTATGGAGTTCCTGAGTGTCGTAAAAGAAAAGCCTTCATCCTATTGTACAGTAAACATTAATTCAAATCCCACTCATTCTGGTAGTCCACAAAACTTGGCCTGTCAATCACAGCGATACTAGTAATCATTGGGAATCTATAATCTTATGTATGTGGAATAGCAGTTTCTTCTAAGTTTCCTCATGATGTAACACGTGTAGCAGTTCTATTCTATTCTATTCTATTCTATTCTATTCTATTCTATTCTATTCTATTCTATTCTATTCTATTGTGTACATTATGATTACAGCAATTTATTTACTTATTTACAAGTGGATTGTTTATACCTTTATTTACCTCATGCCACATTGTCCTCTTTTCTCTGTTCTACAGCAATACTTCACATTGCTGATTATTACTGATGGCGTGATCAGTGACATGGATGAGACACGCCATGCGATAGTACAAGCTGCCAAACTGCCTATGTCCATCATTATTATTGGAGTGGGCAATGCCGACTTTGCAGCGATGGAGTTTCTGGATGGAGACAGCAGCGTACTACGTTCCTACACTGGAGAAGAGGCGGTCAGGGACATTGTGCAGTTTGTCCCATTCAGGGACTTCCGCAATGTGAGTACTCATTCTCTGTCTCTGGTGAAATTTCTTTCTGTATTGGTCTCAGCCACAAGCTCCCACTTCCACTTCACAAGCTCTTCCATGCCTGGTACTGTTATGTAAGGGCACATATTTGCACACAGCTTTTATGCACAGAGCTACATTATTGTTGCTAAGACAGGTTACAGGTCGCTGTGCTGTGGTGTTATGCTGTCAATATTACAGTGTTTAATTTGACCTCAAGGCGTTGGTTACTCATTTAATCGATACTGTGGATCAGTTCTGGATCAACTGCAGAGCTTTGTGTGGGAGTGGGAGTGGGAGTGGGTGCTTTGCAGACCACGTGACTTCCTCAACAACGCGAGAGAGCGCACACAATGCTCCCGGAGGCATCCTTCGCTACAAATTGAAATTCATTTTTAAGCACCGAGCGCATTCACCACTTCATTACTTAATCAGTGCATCTGCCTCAGTGATGGGGTGATGTCAGCTTCAGGAATGAGTAATCCGTATTTCTGGCATGGCAATAGCTGACTGCATTGTATGTTTGTGTTTGCTTATCTGTCACAGGCTCCAAAGGAAACTTTAGCCAAATCTGTATTGGCCGAGCTGCCTCAACAGGTTACGCAGTATTTCAAACAGAGGAACCTGTCACCTAGAAACACAATGGCGGAGTGAAAGGTTGAAGCATGGAGTTCACACTGCATGTTGCCAAAATCTACTTACTGTTTACAAAAAAAAGAAAAAAATCCTTGACCATTCTGAAGGACAAAGCGCATGCCTTTCTATAAATAATTGTTTTTAATAAATAAATGTTTTTATTTATTGGTTTTACATATGCCAAGTTCTAAAAAAAGATGCAATGTAAGGTTGTTTGTGTATGTCAGACACTAACTCCTCTAATGCAGGGGTTCTTAACTCCAGTCCTCGGACAAACCGGAGCAGCTCATGACCAAGCTGGGTGTGTTTGGGAAAAAGAGAACGGCACTGAGAACTAGAGATCAGAAACCCCCTGATAAATATTCATAGAGGGGCTGAGAATCTTTGAATGTATATTTATGTGTTTTAAGAGATATTATCTTTCCTAATTGTACTCTTTTCTGTAGTGCTTTGTAATTTGTCAGCTGTATAGTACCATGGTCATGGTGATGTTATATTTTTTGCTTTTATACAGTTTGGTCAGTCTTTTTTTGTTACTGTACTCAGGTCAATAAATTTCACTTGAGGTGTTGCTTAGCATGTGTTGAAGCATGTGTTCTCCGAGACCTTCCTCAAAGACGTTTTTGAACCTGTGTTGAGAGTGTTTAATGGAGTATGCAGAGCACACTTCTGCAATTAGTAAGGTTTCATTTGCTTAAACGTTCTTGATTAAAGTGACATTCATTTTAAACTCAAGTCCATGAGGGGAAAAAAAAACGCATGAGAAACAGCTTTCATTTTCTTTTCCCTTTGGCTTTAATGTCTTATCCAGCGTTCACACACACATTCATATCCTTATAGGGAACAGTTCATAAAATATCCAGCATTTTTAGCATTGCAGCTTTAAAAAAAAGACAACTTTCCAAACAGCACTGCTTACAACAGTCTGCTTCTCTCATATGATGGTACTGAAGATCTCTGATTAAGTGACAAAGCAGCCTTTTCTTTGATCCGCAGACGTCAGTCGTCGTCCCCTTGATCAGCAGCACAGTAGAAGCCACGGAGACGCGGTGGGTGTCGTCGCCAGGTTTAGGTGAAGGGATTTAAACTGTATGGAATGTAACACGGGGATGATGGGGGAGGAGTCACATTTCAATGCACAACACATCAGTGACCACAGTTGCAATTACTGTTAAAGCAGCCTTTAATTAGTATTAAGCCAGATAAGAAAAAAACGACTTATTAAAAGCAAAACCAGAACTGCAAATTTCACAACTGGGATATTTAAATTATAATGTCATAAGAGATCAAGCAACTGTGATCCACTCAGCTAAAAGGGCAAAAACAGAGGAGGAGCCAAGAAGTAATAAGGGAGAAATAAAGTGGATGACCGTGTCGCTCGTCAGTGTGTTTATCTGAAGAGTCTGTGGCACTTTATGGAAGAGGTGGTTCCTTCCACGCTACCTTCACTATCACTGCTTGACTCGGAGTCGCTGCTGCCTGAGTAGGCCCCAAGCCCTGGCAGGATGCCCACACACATGGCTGCAGGGGGTCGATGGAGCATGCCCCCTCGTGTCACCCCTGCTCTGGGCACCGGTTTCTGCTCCCCCGTTTCCAGTTCTAAATGCAGACATATATGGCAACAAACAGTCTCCATGTTATGTTGTGCCTACTTAATACTAATAAACTATAATAGGACAGTATAACAGTTCTACTCAAATTAAAGTTACTTATATATTTATTTTACAATAATAATAATAATGCATATAAACACATGCTGCCTCAGACAGAACAGCAGCAGAACGGACAGCAAACTTAACTGGACTTAAAAATAACAGTGTTATTTTATCAAAAGGACTCAGTTTTTTTGTAATGAAGGGATCATAATAATAAAAAAGGGGTAATTTAATTAGCTTTCATACCATAGTTAATAAAAGTTGGTTTTTCAATACCAAATACAGACATAGGGACAAAATAAAGAAAAAACAAGTGGCTCTGTTATGTGTTGGGGGTTTTGTTATTTATTTTGCTGCCATATTTCACTTTTATTCTATAATTAAAACATTGCTATCCTGGATGAAGTCCACATGGCATGAGGGATCACAAATGGGCTAACTAACAACTGATTAGAAATCTTCAGGAGGCTCCTGTGTCCATCACTCCAGTTCAATTCCAGATACTATGTCCAGAGTCTATGCTAAAACACACTGATGCTGTTCTGGTGGATTTCGCTAGCCAAATACCTTATAAACACACACTGGATTGTTTTTTCATTTATTTGTCCCCATCAGTAGATTGCCATTTACAGCATATACTTAAGGTTTTCTCTCAAAAGTGGACATTTAACATGAATATTTATCCAAATAGTAGTAGCAGTAGTAGTCGTTGTCACAGACTTAAATACACACACTTTAAATATTCAATTCATTAGGTTCATTCTTGATTTATAAAAACATATTAACCAACCTGATATACAAAATGCATATTAGGAAAGAATAAAACTTATTAGTCACTAAGCCACATAGTGTCCAGTCGTCAGCCCACCTGTCTGACTGCCATTGCCGGTTGCTTCTGCTGCCGTCGTCGTCGTCTCCTCCACCTTCTGCTTCTTGCTGCTCTCTGATGACTGAGAGGAACTGCAGCCAGACACAAAACACAAGTGACAGAGCTATTTGATCCCTGTTTTAATTTCCCACTCAGCTCTGTGACGCTCCAGCAAGGAAAATGTCAGAATGTACAGTGGTCAGTGTGAGTCATGGAAATAAGAGGAACATTAATTAGGGCCTAAGAACGGTCAAGTGGCCTTCATAGAGAGATGCAATTTTCTGCTCTGTTCCAACATTTAAAGGC
>JAOVVF010000036.1:24060799-24100395 GCA_028565595.1 Duopalatinus emarginatus | reverse complement strand
TATTTTAATCTTATTTTATATTTTATTTTATATTCTACAATTTTAATCTAGGAATATTTCATTTTACTTTAACTTTCTATTACTGTTACTTCGTTACCTAGTTTATATTCTGTGGACGAAAGTCAAATGTCATTTCAACTGCATGTTGTACCGTGTATGACTATGCATGTGACAAATAAAACTTTGAATCTTGAAAGGTCCAGCTGAGTGGCAGCCATAGGCTGAGACCAGAAGAATCTAGAAACCAAGAGAATTAGACTAAAGTGCCCTTGAGCAAGGCACCTAAACCCCAACTGCCCCCTGGGTGCTGCGGATAGGGGCTGCCCACTGCTCTGGGCATGTGCTCACTACCCCCTAGTGTGTGTGTGTGTGTGAGTGTGTGTGTGAGTGTGTGTGTTTCACTGCAGAGGTCAATTCCACTGCACAGTGGTCAAAACAGTAGTTCACTATCACTAGAGGAGCAGGTGACTTTAATTTAATCATTAGAGGGGATTCTGTTTAATTGTATGTGTGCTTGGAAACTATATAGGGTATTTAAAACCAGCCTAAGTCCCTTATTCGAAAATGAAGCATTTTTCCTAGAAAGAAAAATATGCAGTGCCTGGAAGTTCATGGAATTTTATGTTACTTAATAATAACTTTGTGACAACTTTGTTCAGGCAACATAAACAGCACTAGCTTTCGACAACATCATAGCAACATTGTAAAAAAGTAGACACAGTTGTGAAAACATTGTGTGTTTTCTGGGTAATTTATGGGCAGGTGAAAGGTTTTCAAGAAAAGACAGAGCTCTACATTACTGTACATGAAATCGTTAAATTGTTAAAGGTCGAGAGCATGTTTCACAGAGACCCTGTGCTGTTGCTGCAATGCGAATAATCAGCCTTTGTGAAGCGACCAACAGGTTAATACACAAAGACACAAAGCTCTTCATTACCTTTCCAGTAACACCCAGCCCTTGCCTCTGTGATCTGTGCTGGCCAAGAAAGAGGCTGCACAAACCGTTCATTTTAGCTGGCTCTAGTTCTCATTTAAATGACACCTCAGACAGTGCCACGATGCTTCTTTGGACCCAGAAAGCATACGGATGTGAGCCACCTCTGGCAATGATGTGGCAGTGTTGGCTCACTATTGGCACTGGCAAATTCCATGTAAGCCTAAAGTGGACCACGTATTGAAAAAGCTCATATAGTCCACATGTCCTAAAACATATCTGGGTCACTTCTGGCGTTGTAATTGCTCAGATGTACATGTGGTTGAGTTGTGAGTCATTTCTGGCAGTGGCTTTTTTTTAAATGTGGCTGAGATGTGGCCCTTTCATGACTGTGACATCATTCCATGTGGTCCGCAGGCCAGCACTGCAGATGTTGCCGAGATTTGCTATCTAGGGAGAACCAGGCTGTTGCCAACCTCAATGTGCTTTTCTGGGTTTGCCCTCACATCTCACGTTTGATAGAACAATGCTTGTGTGAACTTTTCCCCTGCATAATATTGAAACTTAGTGAACTTTTCCCTTGCATTCCCCCTGCATATTAATGAACTAGTTACACTGACTACAGTGTTCTAGGTCTTTGCTATAGTTCTGTTCTTTAGTTCTGTGCTATAGTTGCTAGAGTTCTTTTTTTTTATTTGTAGTTTGTAGTATTTGTGGTTTGATAACGTTGGTAATGTAATGTTATAATAACCTGCACACTTTGCATAATTGCTGCTTGTTGTTTGAAACCTTTTTAAACAAACAATTGTAATGTATTTAATAATGATATCATACATACATACATACATACATACATACATACATACATACATACATACATACATACAAGAGTGGGTCTTCTCAATCACTGCTGTGCAAGTTTGAACATATTACGTCACTTCATCTGTCACTGCAGTAAAAGAAAATATAGCTGCCCCACTTGTGATTTGCACAAAAGAAAAGCATTGTGTGGTGAAAATGGCTCAACAATCAGCAGTGCTCATTACAGTGAGATGCTCACTAAAGAGCTCAAGCCTCACAGAGCGCAGAATGCAGAGGACTGCTATCCAAAGGTGTTGTGTTGTTCACACATCTGTACACCACTGCCCGTACTGTTGACGCGCTCCAAAAAATTGGGTTTGAGGTGTTAAAGCATCCTCCCTATAGTATTGATTTTGCCCTGTCAGCCTATCACCTGTTTGGTCCTCTGAAAGAAGCCCTAAGAGGATGATGATGAGATGAAGACAGCAGTGCATTAGTGGCTCGCAGCTCAGAATTAAAAAAAAAAAATTAATTAGGGAACACAAAAGCTGGTTGTCATACGAATATGTTTGACATATTTCAGTATGTAAGTGATAGCATAGATAATAATTAAGTAAACTTTAGCCATATCAGGGAAAGTGCAGTGTTTCATGATGACCCCTCAATATGACATTCATAGGGTATTCTAATAATAATAATTCCATGTGGAGGGAGAGTGGTTATAGCATGTGTGTGTGGTTGTTAGGAGGGGCTGTGGATCACAGCTGTAGACACACACACACACATTCACAGCTGTAACACTGGGCTGCAGCTGGGCGGAGCTCCATAGCGTTGTCTAAGAAATATGTGATGACGTCACGTGCTGTGATAAATTTCAGTGTTGCCAGGTTTACTATTTCATAGAGGAAATGAACCAAAGTCTGTCATATGTATTACTACAGCCTAGGGCAATCCATTTATAGGGGGACCCCAAAGGAACACACACATACACACAGACAAAAAATTGTAATATACCAATATCTGTACTTTAATCAGACTATAGCTAACCGATTATTCGAACTAACTTGCTACACACTTTATTGAGGTTACTGTATGTCTTCTGGGTAACACAGTGGTGCTCCAGGGATCTGGGGTTGTGAGTTCGAGTCTCGCTCTGGTCTCTGTCTATGAGGAGTTTGGTGTGGTCTCCCCATGTCCATGGGGTTTTCGGCGGATGGTCCGGTTTCCTTCCACCTTGTAAAAAACACACATGGTAGGCTAATTGGATGTGCTAAATTGCCCATAGGTGTGAGTGTGTGATTGAATGGGTGTGTGTGTGGTACCCTGTGATGGATTGGTGCCCTGACATGTTTGTGCCCTGTGCCCAGTGACTCGGAGTGGGCTCGAGATAAAAGAATGTCTGACTGACCGACTCAGGGTTGAGGGTTGTCCCCTGTGATGATGGAGCTCTTCTGTTCTTATTTACCTCTTTGGACAGGATGAATATACTCAGAATTACATAATTTCTAAACATAGCATCTTCATACTACAAAGTGGATTAAACAAAGATCCCTTCATTAAAGTATGTGTTTTGTATATGTTGCACCCTTCTACATATAGCAATAAGCTATCGTGATAATATTAATGAACCTAACATTGAACTCGGTTGATGTGATATGTGGGAAAATTTCTTTTAATCAACTTTCAGAAGACACAAATCCTTTTTTTTTTTTTTTTTTTTTACATAATCTCCCTGATTTTCACTTTGTCCATCTGTCAACAAGCTTTTATATTCCCTTGTTTGGAATATGAAATATCATAGGCTGAGCTGCGAGCCACTAATGCACCTCTGCCTTGACGTCTTCATCAGACATGAATGATGGGGTTAACAGTATGCGGTTTTATCTAATATATGTCTAAACTCATTCACACTAGTGAGATGAAATTTGGCAAAACTTTTGCCAGCCGTGATCATGTGGACAGCCGTGGCCTTGTGGTAAGGGAACCGGTCCCGGGTTTGATCTCTGCAACAGACAAGACACAACTAAACCCCTAACTGCTCCCTGGGCACCGTAGTTTGGGTCTGCACCACGCTCAGGGCAAGTATGTTTATTGCCCCTTAGTGTCTCACTGCACGGATGGATTGAAAGCGGATGTCACATTCCTCTGTATGGAAAATACTTCACTTTCACTTCACATGTAAGCAGCCATGTTTCCCATTATTCTAAAAAGCTATTGAGGGGATTTTTATTTGTAGTTTCTTTGTATTACTATATAAAACCTATTCGCAGGAGCCATTAATTTAGTGTTATGTAAGACTATTAAAGCACATTTACAGTGTAGGGGTATTCAGTGCGCTGTACGTTGTGCATTAGCGTTACATTCGTGCACCTGGCAACCCAGTGTGTGCCTGCCTATGTGCGGGTGACTGAATGAGCCTCCTCACATAGATGACAGAAACAGAAACACGGATTATGGTTTCGGAAGAAGACCTCGGTTAGCTAGCTGGCGTTTCCAGTGAAGGACTTTAATATATGATTACTGTTAACATGGACTGATATAGTGATTAGTTTCCTATATAAGCTACGTCAGTCAGCTTTCTGGGCTTTACGCTTGGTGTCTCACAGAGCCCTCTGCTGCTAACGGTAAACCAGCTAGCATTAGCTGCAGTGCTACACTTCCTGTATGAGTCGGGGTTAGGCCCAGTCACCGCGAGCCCAGCATCTGCTTGCCTCTTATCCGGTAAGTGAAGTCTTTTCTTCCGTTACAACTTCTGGTTTATCTTCTTAAAACTCGTATCCTTTTTGTTTGAAGCTCCTGTAGGTGTATTGGATGTGTAAGTATTTTTATATCGCTTACTAGCCATGTAGCTAACATGAATATAAAGTTATATGTTAATGAAGGCTTTAGCTGAAGTAGCTAGTTTGCTAGCTGTGTATGTACATACAGAGTGCGCTCCGGTTAGCTCCCAGGCTATTAGTCAGCTGTTATTCATAGCTAGGTGGAGCGGCTAGTTTAGACAGGTAACTACATAGTTAAATTAGATGTTTTATCACTTGTCCAGCTTTTTTAATTTCATTTATTTATTGTTAGGACTCTGAGAGGATTCTTTAAGCGTTGTGTCATTTGTGTTTACACCTCTGAAATAGGAGTGGTGTGGTTTTAGACAGCTGCTAGCACACACTTCAGTACTGTCTGTAAGGATGGTTCACAACCAGAGGTTTCTCCTGGGTTACATTTGTTCAGGTTTTAATAAATGTCTTAATGTATCCTGGTGTGAAAATTGTTACTTTGTGGCTATAGGGATGTTGTAGTGTGATAAGCTGTGTGATTTTCTGATTTAATCAGCTAGGACTAGGACCCAGAATCCCAGTTGTCTTTGTTATTTACAGATATTTCTAAGTGTTATATGTTGTTACATCAGTATTTATCATTATTAGTAAGAAAAATGTAGATGTCATGCTGAGCAAAAACATAACCACACTGTGTAACACTGACTAACAAAATTATTCTATATTTTCTTTAGCCAACAGTGTCATGGTTGTTTGTTTGTCACATGTGTTTGTTTGTGTTATGAACATGCCTGGAGGGGCAGCAGAGGTAGCAGTGCAACATGTTTGCAGCACCACTGGATTGCACACACACAAGGTTTTCAGTCCGGCCGCATTCCCGGCCTGGTGAAATAGTGATACTGTAGTGTAAAGAGGGGGAGTTAAACTTTTCAGGGTGTTAGACAGACGAAAGGGACAAAGGACTGGAAATTTTGATCTGTAATTATGAAAATGTCAACAAAAAAAAAAAACTACCTGATCATATCATACACTGTGTTTATCTGTGACACTGTAACAAAGCTACTTGACCAACCTGTAGAGTAGAGGATTACTAATGTGTGGTCTGCTATTGTACAGTTCAATGACACATATGTTATATATGTCACAGTCACATTCCTTAGAGAGTATTTAAGATTCTTATCATTAATTAATCTGGAGTGCTATCTTGTAGGGCAAGTTGATCTTGTTTCCAGATTTCTCAGCTGGGAATGCATACACGCTTAACATTGGTGTTTTTTTCCCTCCACAGGAGCAAATCATTCCCTGCTGTAGGATGTTCGTTGAATGCACCTCTAACTCCGTGGCTTCTTTCCACTCAGCTGCTGACGGTCTGCAGTAGCATGATGATAGACGTCCCCACGCAGCCCGTCCCGAGGCGCCTCGCCAAGTGATATGATAGTAGCCACCTGGATTGCATTCTGTGCCAGCAGGAGCCTTGCACGGGTTCTGCAACTGACTGTCGAACAGCTGCGATCTGTCCAGTTGTGGCGGAGCCTGGTGGGTCGTGGAGCCATGGGAAACAGCTGTGTGTGCAGAGAGGACAGTGACCTGGACGAGGGAGTTGCACCTCGGAGGCAGCTCAGGCGGGTGGAGAACTCTGAGCCGCCAGAGGCTAGGGGCAGTCGGCCCCGGGACCCTGTCCGACCGCCCAGGCGAGGTCGCGGCCCTCACGAGCCACGCCGGAAAAAGCAGAACGTTGATGGTCTGGTGCTGGATACGCTGGCTGTTATCAGGACTCTTGTCGACAAGTGAGCGATTTTTCAGTTCTACTACAGGAAGAGAAAATGTACCTTGTGAAACCTGAAGTATCGCCTCGTATTAGCTGTTTGTGGGCTGTGCTGTCTCTGAGGTTGGAGATAGGTTTCTGTGGGTGGGATGAAAAATTGGTGTAATGCAAAAAATATATATTATTTTGTGATGTCTGCTGAAATTAAAGCAAGTAGATCCATATCCTGTGACACGGGTTGTGATTATACAGCTTGTATAATAACTTGTGGCCACAGGTTCAGTATAATATATAATCTGTGCTAAGGCATCTTGCTACTGCAAAGTAAATATTATAATGATATTTTGATAAGGCAGTGTAGTATTTATGTTATGTATTATCCACCCTCGCATACATTTTAAACTACATATTTTCTCGTTTTTTTTCCAGTCCAAAACAAAATTATATGCTAATTTTCAAGATGTAGTGCTTGTATATTAGAGCTTTCTGCGACAATGCCAAAAGCAGCTTTTAGTTCCCACAGCTCCCAGAGTCCATGGAAACTGGCAGTACATTCTCAACGTTATCTTTAATGAGGAAGACATAATTTATTTATTCACTTATTCCCACAGTCCTGCTTTTTATTTAAATTTATTGCCAAAGACTAGACAGTGAGTCAACATGAGCTGCTCTTTATGTTAGCTGTAATGCGCTGGCACCATGTCAGCATTTTTTTTCCTCCATGTATATTTTCTCACCTTTTCACTTGGACAGCCTACACAGATATCCACGCGCCAACACCGGTGTGGTGAATGTTCACATAAGAAGCAGATTTGTTTTGTTTCGTGGAATGGTTAAAGATTACAGGTTTCAGTTTGGGCAGATATCAGATTAGATGCTGTGCTCGTGCTATTAGAAATTTGACTCTGCTTTCTGTGTGTAACCAAAGTGCTTGCATGACTTTTTACTTGAAATGAAACAAGCGATGAAATTATTGCTTTTCTACAGTCTCAGTGTGAAAGGGCTTTACTGCTCAGGAAGTAAAGAGCCAAGAAATGGACATCAGGCAGTAATATTTGCTGGCTGTGAATCAGCAACCTCAGCCCTCACATCTCATTATCATTACTTTAGCACTGAGCAGAGTCACTATGCCTAAATGCCAGAGGGAATTTGCCCTCTTACTCGCACTTCCTTTTCCCATCAGTTGCTCTTTTATCTCATTTGCTAGCTGTACCTACACAGTCCTCTGCTTTATGGGATGAATAACAACTCAACCAGTATTACACTAAGCTGAAAAGTAGAGCTCCTGTCTTTTCTTGTGCTTTGTGTGGTGGTGCTGGTGTCCCAGAGGGCTTCCCCTGAGGGAGCTCTGCTGTCACCACACAGATTTACCATTTCAGGAGCAATCCGAGAGATGAATGGGGACATCCTCCAGCCAAAACAATCTGAGCAGAAGCACACTATCTTTTCCTCACTAGTCACCTATTATCCTGCGTCACACACACCTGTTACATCATTAGTATTTTTTTTCCAGCTGACTATTAATATGATGCTTAATTTGTAGCACTTTACACTTAATGACAGTTCAGAGAATGACTACAGGACAATGCAGTATTACTTTCATTTTTTGATTGTTTATGGTTTCTTATTATTTCTGTGTTTTTCTGTTTCAGTGACCAGGAGCCTCCTTACTCCATGATAACATTACATGAGATGGCTGAAACTGGTGAGTAAGAAGTCCAGGGTAGCAGGACTTTCTCTTTATCACCTGCCCACCTTCACACATTTTCAGGGCTTTGTTTGGTGTGATACATTTGTTTGTGAACTGTATCCAGGCTGTGTTGTGTTCAATCACTTATTAAATAATTATGTAATCAGTGAAACCGTTTCGGGCAAATTGTTATTCTCCGGCTTGGCCTTTGCTACTATAATCATAGCAATACTAGATTTAGTTGATACAGATGATTTGTGACTCAGTCCCTTAGGCTGCTGATTTTAGACTAAAATATGCAGTGTGTATTTAGCCTGTGTGCTTTGTTTTTATTGTTAAGTATTTGGTTTGTACAGTAAAAACAAGTAGAATGGTTTGTATGGTAGAAAAAAATATTTAGACACACAAATCGTCCCTCGATTTACTAATTCCTTCCCTCAGTTTAGTAATCCGTATATAATTCCATTATTATCTAATATTTCATTGTTTATTGTTTGATTATGTCGCTAGTGTTAGCAGCTGTGTTGTCAAAGCAACGGGTCATCACTTCCTGTTAGTAAGAAACAGTTGTTACATTCATATTTTGTGTATTAGCCTATCAAGCTCATATTATTAAGATTAGTACATAATGTATACTGTCTAATATTAGTGTGTAGTATATACTGTATAGTATTATATTCTGCATGTTTCCCTGATTAACACAGCGAGTGCAGTACAGAGGACAACATTGTCCACTTGTATTGTTTTCAGTATTATTCTGAATTCAGTTTAAAATCCATACATCGACATACTTCAGCTGTTAAACCTGACACTGGCTGCATCCCAGTGTACACTACGTACTAATACATAAGCAATACCACACGAGAGGGAGTGCTATATCGTGAGATATTGGCACTGGCATGCTGCGGTCAAATCAGTACATCACTGCCAATATCTCACCATATAGCACAAATCTAGAGTGTATTATTGTGATTATACCACAGTTATCAGCATTTATTGATAGATTTTAGGATTAAGAGGACGGAAAAATATGAGCTGTTTTTTTTTTTTTTTTTTTGTCAACATTCTGCGAGGTGAAATAGTTCTATTCTATCAGACAGCCTGCTGCTGAAACATCTAGCATTATATATCTAAACGGCCAGATGCTGAACTATCAGGCTATAACAGATGAATGTACTAAATATGAATACTACACTGTTCCTTACTAACAGGAAGTGATGAGCCATTGCTATGACAGTGCAGGTCCAAGAAGGCTGGACTCTTAGGGCTGCTCTGGAGGAGGTTTCTTCAATTTACGAATCAACAATTAACAAATCTATTAAAAATGACAATAAGACACCACACTGCTTTATCTATTAACCCTGAATGTCAAGTTCTAGTTTTATCTTGTACGCCAGCTGGCTAACGCTAGCTGCATAATAGTAAACAATAAAATGTCATGTTTTCATCTTATTTTACTATGAATATCACACACAGCACTATTATTCAGCATTCACCTGATATTTTTTGCCACTTATACTGACGGATTACTAAATTGAAGGAACGATTTGGATTTAATTTTTTTACCACTATACTATAGCGGCTCTGTAGGTTGGTTCTTTCTGTCTTAATCTGTGCCTAGTTTCATTAATTTATCAGTTTATAGAGGAGATTTTGAATGATTATTTATATAAATTATTAAGCATTAATGATTTGTGTTCCTTCCTTTTATGACTATGGAACGAACTCAAAGCTCTGTTGGGTTCTTTTGGGCTCACTATTTAGCAGGTTTCCAGGAACCCAATGGATCCAATAGTAGAGCAGGATTTGGCAGGGTCCAAGATCCTCTTGACAACTTTGTCCTGCGTGCCAGCTTCTTCACTCCCCATTGTGTCTGGTTGTCAGGGATTCTGTTTCTGTTGACTGTGTTTATGCTTGCATCTGTTGCATTGGGGGCTGACATGATTTGATTTGGTGAGTAAGGTGTCTGGTCAGATTGGTGTAGTCCTCTGCAGCTTGAGCATCACACTATTACTCCTGAAAGTAGGTTTGAGGCGATTGATGATGCTGTAGGGAATCTTAAATATATTTTTCCATCAGCACTTGAATTTGCCAGTGCATTGTGTAAGGAACACAAATATGAGGAGAAAGACTTAGACTTGGCAACCTTTGAACACCTTTTCATTAGGAAAAAGAGCCTGGTAGTTACTGTAAAACACACAAATGCTCACATTTCAGTTTCTACCTTACACTAATATGTGAAAGCATAATACCAAAAATATAAAGAGAGGCACAGATAGACAAGAGACCAATAACCTCCATTCACTCCTGTCTAGAATCATTCTACAAGAGGCTAAACCAAGAACAGTACTACACCTCCCAGGCTTTAAATGCTCCAGGTGGAATTTTATATCTAAAATTGTCATCTTTTGACTGCTTCTTCTGTGGGCAGTTGAGCGTGGTGACCGTCCTGAATAATGTCACTTTTAGAACAGAACATGTTGCTATGTTAATTAGTCTGGTTGGTGTGAAAAACAGCTGAAATGGAAGTGAATCAGCAGTTAGCGCAGTTGAATCAGTTCAGTGATTCATATTTTATTTTTGGAGATAATGACACATCATTGTCAGCCATTCTGAAGGACTATATGAGCAACGTTAATTTTTCTAAGCTCGTCTTAGACAAAAAGACAAACCTTTTTTGTATTTAGGGTGAATCATAAACCGAACAAAATTTTCTGTTTCTTTTGCAGATGACGGCTGGCTAGAGGTGGTGCAGTCCTTGATCCGAGTGATTCCTCTGGATGACCCGTTGGGTCCGGCTGTGATCACCCTGCTCCTGGATGAATGCCCTCTGCCCACTAAAGTGAGTATGAACACTTCTTGTACATCCATCAACACCACAACAGTCAGTAGGCGGTAGGTACAAAATCGTCCAGCAAAAAAAAAAAAAAAAAAAAATGAGTCATGACGTTCATTCTACAACACGTCCATAAATAAAACAGTAATTTAACTCCAAATGACACTAACTACGTCACAGTGGATAACATTATGCTCATTTATATATGGTAGTACCTTTCTTTACTGTGCATCTTATCATCTCTCGCCTACTGTGGACTATCATATGCAGTATTTTTTTAAATTGAGGTATTTTCCACAGTAGATTTAAGAACAGAAACCAGTGACATTTAGATAGGATTCTAAATATAGTCAATTTTCCAGCAACTTGAAGGGAACAGTCACAGTAAGTCAACATTTAAAATAGTGTTTTAAGATTAAAGAACTGTAGCGTTTCACCCCACATGACCAAAATGCACTGCTCTGGGTTTGTACATTTTTTTCCAGTGTTGCTTTTGATGGCAAAAACACCACTTTTTATTCAAGGTTATACACAGTTTATTTTAAAATGTTGTGTTAATTTCTACATTTTCCACATTTTGTTAACTTCTGTAGTGAATTCTTAAGTATTGAATGCTGACAGATCAAAAATTAGACCTCCATTTTATGCTGCAAAAAGGTTTGACTACTTGGTGTGTAGTTGATAAAGCCTTTAAATATGACTACATATCTGCCTGCTGTGCTTTTACCCTGCTGTAACCTGGTCCTTCACATCTTTGTGCAGGACGCTCTGCAGAAGCTGTCGGACATGTTAAGTCTGAGCGGTGCTGTGGCTCACCAGGATGCCCTCATCCCCGCCAAGCACCGTAACACCACAGCAGTTCTGGGCTGCCTAGCTGAGAAACTTGCTGGTAAACTGTTCTTATGCATAAACTCACAAACATATTCTGGTACATCTTCTGCATCTGTGCATGTGATGGTGCAACAAACTCTGTATAACAGTATTTGGCAGCATTTTTGAATAGTAACAGTTTTATTATAGTTTAATTATAATGTAATGAGCTAGCCATAGTGATAGGTAAACTTCATATATCACAAATCTTCAAATGTAGACATGGGTGCAAAAAATTCTCTGCCAGCGTTTAATGTTCTGAACATTCTGAAAGGTCCATATAAATCAATCCCAATTGTTAATTTGCTTTATAGCTCTTTTTTAATATTAAGTTAAGTTAAGAGGTTCTATATGTATGCGGTAGTGCATACTCCACAAACCTGCAGCCCCATCTATAACCTCTGTATCTTTGTGGCAGCCTGGGAAAACCTGTTGAAGTCCTTGAATTCAGGTCAACAGTCATAAAATCTGACTGCTAAAAATGTTCAAATCTTCAAACTAATTCTGGTTTCATTCCTAGACAAGTGGAGGCCAAATGGACATGGGTCTAATTAGTTCTGTTTGTAATCTGATGCCAGTTTTTAAAATGTCTGCAATTCTGCTGTACTGTAGCCAGAATTGAATTTTTAAATGTATTTTTTTTATATCAGTTCTCCCTTTTCACTTCTGGTGTTATTCAGGTTATAACAGTTATAACTGTAATTGTGATTTAGATGCATGCAAAATAGAAACAGAACTATATACTGTACAGTCGACAGAATCCTTTTCATCTTGTGACGGGATTTTCCCAGGCTGTCAGCAACAATAGAAACTGAATTTGAGTTTTGGTTTACTAGCGTCTTGTTTATACCAGTACATCATGCACCCATACATGTCCATACAATGCACTTTCATTTACTATGCTGCACACTGATGCTAAGAGTTCATTAACATTTCAAACTACAGGGGGAAAAAAAAACTGTGTAAAAGTTCAGTGCTGGCTATGAACAAGTACACTGCAGTCTCCTTCAGAGAATTAGGGCTTTACACGGACAGATCTGCTGAGACCTCTGAAAACTCACAGTGCATGTGCCCAGGGATGTTTGACCTTCCTGTTCCTGTCCAATGGTTCAAAGTAAAGAAAAGTTTGATTTTATTTTATTTTGGTAGCTGAATGTTTTTTTTTTTCTTCTTGTTGTCTTGTAGGTCCTGCTAGCATTGCACTCCTCAGCCCAGGGACCCTTGAGTATTTATTGGAGAGTCTGGTGAGAGGCGTTTTTGATACAGCACACCATTGTTTAACAATATGATTCACAAGGCACTCATTCTGGTACAATTCTTCAGTTTATCTAGCTGTTATGCTTGATTTGATTTACAGTGTTTATTTTGTATCTTCAGAGTTCTGAGGCCCATCCTACTGTAATGCTGTTTGCTCTTATTGCACTGGAGAAATTCTCCCAAACCAGTAAGTCTTTTTTTTCCCCCTGCCTTTTCTGCCAGACTTTATCTGTGATGATTTGTCATGGGTAATTTTTCTCATGGTCACAGGTGAGAACAAACTGACTGTGTCAGAGTCATGCATTGGTAATCGGCTTGCAGTCCTGGAGTCCTGGGCAGATCACTCAGACTACCTTAAACGCCAAGTTGGCTTCTGCGCACAGTGGAGCCTGGACAACCTCTGTAAGTGCTGCAGCTTTCATCTATGTGACTTGGGTGTAAAACCTATGTGCACTGCTATATGTTATTCACTCCATTTTTCAGTGGTTATGTACAATGAACATACAAAATAGGCATAAGTGATGGGATAATCTATAACTAGATGTTGTTAGGAATCCTTCAAAGACGAGACTGGAGGCTTCGGCATCGGCAACTTGAGTTTATTTACACATACAGAGAGTTAGTTGTGGTTCAGTTCAGTCTGTCAACAGAGTTCAGTCTAGCCTATCAACGGAGTTCAGTCTGTCAACAGAGTTCAGTTTAGCCCATCAACTGAGTCCAGTCTGATAAGTGATTTATAGAGAGAATCTTCTATACATTGGGAACTGTGAGAGGGGGAGGAAGGCGAAAGGAGTTTAAGGGGGTTAAGTGTGGGATGAAGATAATAGGAACAGGTTTGGGGGGGGTGGATAAAGAAGGAAATGGGGAGTAAAGATTATCAACAAATGGGGAGGTGATTGTTTCCTTAAGGACGGACAGGGATGGGACATCTCAATACACAAATAGGTGTGAGATGACATGGGGTAGTCCTTCTGTGCATCTTCTTGGTGACAGGCTTATAGTGTAACCCCTCCTGTACTTGCATGTTTTATTTTGTTTTGCCTATAGTCTTGAGGGATTTGGTTGATTACCATGTATTGAATCTGCATTCATTGTGGCTATTATTTGCTTCTTTTTGGTCAGCAACGGCAAAAAATGCCACCTTAAAAATTAACTGACAGTGTATTTTATTATACTTCATAATACTGAAAAAAAATTATTTACTTAAATATTGTTTATAGATAGCTGTAAAAGCATTGTGTAATTACGTTTCTCCTAAAAGAGCTTTATTTCTCACTTTCCTGAAATTTATTTTTGACATTTTTTTAGGCAAGGTGAAAGAACTGTGAAAGAGCAGTAGTATGATAACTAATGTAACCAATCATTACCTTATCTCCCATTGCTGTAGTTCTGAAAGAGGGTCGGCGTTTCACTTACGAGAAGGTCAACCTGAATAACATCAACGCAATGCTTAACAGCAATGATGTCAGTGAATATCTCAAGATCTCTCCCAGTGGACTAGAGGTGAGCAATACACACCAGAAGTAATTTCTTTAATTAAACCTACTGAAATTCAGAGATGCTCATGACTGTTCACATTTCTCTCAGGCGCGATGTGATGCATCATCATTCGAGAGCGTGCGCTGTACATTCTGTGTGGACTCTGGTGTTTGGTACTATGAGGTCACAGTGATTACTTCGGGGGTTATGCAAATTGGCTGGGCCACCAAGGATAGCAAGTTCCTCAACCATGTATGTTCTTGTCTAATTCGCATAACTGTACCTTAATAATAAAATGTACGAACAGAAACTAGTTAGTTAATTTCGATCAGAGACAGTTAGGTAATCTGATCTTACATTTTTGTGTGTTAGTCAGGACTGTTGATGATATTTAACCCACATCCTGCCTGTGTGCCTGTGTGTGTTTGTGTGTGTGTTACAGGAGGGCTATGGGATTGGAGATGACGAGTACTCATGTGCATATGATGGCTGCAGGCAGCTGATTTGGTACAATGCACGCAGTAAACCTCACTCCCACCCCTGTTGGAAAGAAGGTCAGTACTTTGCTATGTTTCTTGGGAAGTGTACATGAGACAATGTTACACAGCACATTTTTTAGTAGAACTGTCAGATTTAACAAGAGCAGAGCTGAGCAGATCAGGATGTAGTTCCTCATTGCTAGAGCGTTACTTTATTGTCCTCTCCAGTAATTAATACTTCACAGATACACTTTGCTGGATAAAGCCGTATTCGGGATATCAGATTGTTTCTATGGACAAAATATATTATAAATTTTCATTTTCTGAGGTATGTTTTACAAAGACTAGGCTATTAGGCTATTAAATAAATTTTTATTTTTGTTTGCGACAAATTGGTGATTTTATCATTTTTGCAAGGATTTGTAGGTGCAGCAAGTGTGTCAATTTTTATAAAAACCTTTAGTGAAGTAGATAATGATTATATTTGTTCTGCAGGTGATGCCATAGGATTCTTGCTGGACCTCAGCAAGAAACAGATGATTTTCTACCTTAATGGACACCAACTTCCTCCTGAAAAACAGGTGTTCTCCTCTGCCACGTAAGTAAACCAGCGTTCTCTTTTAAGGCACTGCATAAGGCACTGTTTTGTGTTTTATTGATGTGTTCTGTTGACACAGTATGTGGTTTTATGCTTTGTTGATTCCCTTGGTGTGTTTCCTCTTTGTCAGGTCTGGCTTCTTTGCAGCAGCCAGTTTCATGTCCTACCAACAGTGTGAGTTCAACTTTGGGGCCAAGCCATTCCGCCACCCCCCATCTGTAAAGTTCAGCACCTTTAATGAATTTGCCTCACTTGCATCTGATGAGAAGATAATCCTGCCTAGGTACATTTAGCTGTCTGACACCGTTTGCATTTTGAAGCTGTTCCTTAAAAAGTAGGCTACAGCCACAGAGATCTCTTATTACTCCCTCAATAAGATTGTCTTTCTTTTCTCATTAACTTTGTCTCAGGCATAGGCGCCTAGCCCTTTTAAGGCAGGTGAGCATCAGAGACAACTGCTGCACCCTCTGCTGTGACCAAATGGCAGATACAGAGCTGAAACCATGTACACACAGGTACAGAGACAGACCACTGTGGAGATATAGTATATAGGTCAAGGGGGTACAATGGTTTAAAGACTATACACACATACATCCATTTACTGATCACATTATTAGGTATTCCTACCTGGTACACACATCCCTGTTTAGGTTTACCAGTGCACTTTGTATGTATACTGGAAATATATATATCTGGAAATTGTGTATTTTATATACTTGTGTATTTTTGCACCCCATCTATCAAAGTAAAGCATTTATATATATGTATATATGCTTTATAAACATTGTTTATTTATAGCTTAATAGTTAAAGTAGTGTTTTATTGTGTATTATTTTGAGTGGGAGATGTCAAAACCGACATCTCCTCTGTTTTTCTCTCTGACACAAAACATAAGCACTTACACTGACCGAAATTTCAGTGTAACTTTTGTCACCATTCAGTCATGTTAATTGATTACCTAGACATTTGTGAGTAGTGAATCTTATGCATCAGGGCTTTTACAGATTTTGTGTTGAATAATTCTGCTTCATATCACTGAGCAAATCTAGCTACACAATACAGTTACTAAATATGCAAACTTCAGACGGACACTAATGTTTCTGAAGTTTAATGTTTGAGATTTGGTAACTGCGCTTGCTTAGGACGTCGTCATGCGTCCCTTACATATTTAACATTTCTGGTCAACTGTTTGTGTCTCCGTAGTGGGATTTGCATGGAGTGTGCCTTACAGCTGGACACGTGCCCGCTGTGTCGTCAGGAAATTCAGACACGAGTCAGACTCATTTCGCATGTCTCCTGACACCTACTCACAATGCCAAGACACGGACACTCCCCCTAGATTCCATCCCATCCAAGTTCTGTCCAAGAGATCCAGGCTGACCAATAGAATCATGAAGCTGTTTTCCGGATGGGATGCTGCAGCTCAACAGAAGAAGGAGAGCTTGGAAGCTTTTTCCTGAGGAGAGAAAGGAGAGTAAACCAATGGAGGACGAGAAGAAGAAATAGGAAGGAATGTGGACTCAAAGATGGCCAACCCCCGTTCAGAGAGGAAAACTGGGGAGGTTGAGCGGTTTCTTTGAAGGTCAAAATATCATTTCCAGGAACATGCCAGTTAATGCATGTCTAGTTGTACATGCATTGTGTACACAAGAATCTGCCTAGAACCTGTTCCCCAAAGGCACTAATCAAAGATGCCTGCATATCTCTGTGTTCAGATGTGTTATATGTATCTGTGACTCTTATGTTTTAAACACAACCGCACAGGATCTTTAACCTCTATTTTCCCAGTTGATGCAACTCCCTGAGACACAGAGCGAACCTAATATTTTCTCAGACTTCGCTCTGTCTTTGCTGTACTTGAAACGATTGTTGAAAGAGTCCCTTGCTTTGTCAAGCGGACAGAAGCATTAATAAATTGACAAGCTATGATTTCAAGTCTGATTATGCAGATTTTTGTTGTATACAATGAAAATACTGTTTACTATCAAAAACAAAACAGTTCAATAAGATTGCAGATATAAAGCCTTGATCTGCAGCCTCAGGGCGCAGTGCTGCTCAACAGTTGATATAGTTGATTTGCCTGGTGTGCTTGGTCGTGTAAGGATAATGCACATATCTCTGTCACAGATATAAAAAAAAATGTTACATTGCACTGTAAAAATCTACAGTGCTACATTTCAGAGGCAGTTAATGAGGCTGAAATCGTAAGAGCTCCCAAAGATTGTAAAAGACTGAATTTGGAATATTTTTTTTTCTGAACTGTGATGTTTGTAATAAACGTCTGATTTATGTGTTACATAATTGTTTGCTAATTGTTTGTTAAAATTCTGTATATTTTTAAGCTGCAACTTTTGTGACCATTTAAATCAATGTGAAATATTGGGTGGATTCTCTGGTTTCGTTTCATCTTAAAAAAAAAAAAAAAAAAAAAAAACCAGCAACAAACAAACAAAACAAAAAACCTAGTAGGTCTTTTGCCAGTAGCTGCATTGGCTAACATAAATTGCTTTTAGGGGTTTGAGTGTGAAATAGTGTGTGAGAGAGAGATGTGTGTACGTGCATGCATGGTATCCTGTGATAGACTCTTTCTGGGATACAATCCCGGATGATGGATGGATGGATGGATGGGTGAGTGGGTAGATAAACAGATGGATGGATGGGTGAGTGGGTAGATGGATGGATTGATGGATGGGTGAGTGGGTAGATGGATGGATTGATGGATGGGTGGGTGGGTAGATGGATGGATTGATGGATGAGTGAGTGGGTAGATTGATGGGTGGGTGGGTAGATGGATGGATTGATGGATGAGTGAGTGGGTAGATGGATGGATGAGTGAGTGGGTAGATGGATGGTTTGATGGATGGGTGGGTGGGTAGATGGATGGTTGAGTGAGTAGATGGATGGATTGATGGATGGGTGAGTGAGTAGATGGATGGATGAGTGAGTGGGTAGATGGATGGTTTGATGGATGGGTTGGTGGGTAGATGGATGGTTTGATGGATGGGTGAGTGAGTAGATGGATGGATTGATGGATGGGTGAGTGAGTAGATTGATGGATGAGTGAGTGGGTGGATGGATGGATGAGTGAGTGAGTGGGTAGATGGATGGATTGATGGATGGGTGAGTGGGTGGATGGATGGGTGACTGGGTAGATGGGTGGATGGATGGATGGGTGAGTGGGTGGATGGATGGATGGGTGACTGGGTAGATGGATGGATAGATTAGTGGATGGATGGATGAATGGCCTCTGAATTGAAATGTTCTGCTTGATTATTTGCCCTCTCAGTACAGCAGGAGGCACTATCCGCTTCCACAAACTCCTTCACCAAACTGTACCGAGGAAGACTCACCTCACAACTGGGAAAACAACCTAGCCTCTGATTGAATCCAACTTTACAGATCAGCAGATCTTACCAGCAGATTTGACCTGATTTTCTCAGACTCCTGCTCACGATCAGAAGGTGCCTATATTTAATTCCTCCTAGCAGAACTGCTCGCATTCACACCAGGTATGCTACATTAACTAGCGTAGCATCTCCATCACTTAGCACTCAGGCTAGTTTACTACTGCAACCTTTAGCTAGCATAAAATATCATTAATAACTAACATAACGCTATATAAAGTATGAATTGTCTGTGCTAAAGCTCAGGCTTGTTGTTAGTTAGCATTAGCTAACCTAAAAGGCTAAACATTAGACAGCTGTCCGTGTCTGTTAGCTAACTGTAGCTAGGTTAGCTCTGTAACATGTCAGTCATGTAAATGAACAGTAGTTATAGTCCAGGTTTTATTAGTGTTTTCTGACTGCATGACTAGTAGGATGTACAGTGGCTGTCTAAGCGGTTGTCATGTTGTGATGTTCAGTGTGTAAGGGTGTGTAATGTCTGACATGACCGCTCTGTTCTGCTCCTGTAGTATTAAACTGGTAGCCGGGTGTCCATGTCGTCGTGGGCGCGGAGTGGGAGAAGCAGGCAGAGGCCGTCTCATGTCTCCCGCAGGTAGCTATAAGAACAGAACCCTCTTAATGTAAAACACACACTCAGTACACAAGTACTTCATAATCATAATCCACCCATTTAATTATCAGCTCTGATTATGATGTGAATATTATAACTGCTTAAAGCAGAGAGCTTCTCACTCCTGATCTCTGACACGACACAGTATTTATAGTTTTATAGTTGTATTATTATTATTATTTGTTATATTTTTTGGTAATACTTGGGGCGGTCGTAGGCTTGTGGTTAAGGAACCAGCCTTTTTTACCAAAAGGTTGCAGGTTCGAGTCCCACAGGTCCCCCAGCAGCCCCCTGTGGTGGACTGATGTCCCATTCAGGATGTATTCCCACTTTAGTGACAGGCTGCTGATCCACCGACCCTGACCAGGACACACTGACTAAAGGTGAATGTCTGGATAGATGGACGAAATTGAAGCGTTCTGCTTCAGTATTTGTCCTCTCAGTACAGTAGGCGACACTATCTGCGCTCACAAACGCCTTCACCAACTGGGGAAAAAAAAACCTAGCTACTGATTTAAACCAACAATCAGATATCTAGATATCCTCGACTTCTGGTAACGATCAGAAGGTGCCCTGTAGTTTATTCCTACTAGCAGAACTGCTAGCATTCACACAAGGTATGCTACACTAGGTAACTACATTGGATTCCCGGTGCCGTGGATAGGGGCTGCCCACCGGTCTGGGCACATGCTCGCTGCCCCATATAGTGTGTTTATTGGTGTGTGTTTTTGAGTGTTTGACTGCACACATGGATCAAATGCTCAGTGGTCACTTTGACATTGAGAGGAGGACAAAGCAGTAATAATCAAGAAAACAAAAACAAATAGAGATACGAATGAATAGAGGTGAAATAAATAAAGTTCAATGTGTTATAGTGTAGACAGTGAAACATATTTTGGGCCAGGTAAAGCAGTGAATCATTGGGAATCGTGTGGGAATACTGGTGTTCATGCAAAGTTTTGCATCTTAAGATGATTATAAAATCTAGTAATGTTTAGTCCTACGATTTGTTTTTGTTTGTTTTACTAAAAGTTCTAATTGAATATTTAATCTTCTCTAACTTACACAGCAAGAGGTCACTGAAGCACTGGGAGGCTTTAGGTGGATATTTTACTAGTCTAATATAAATCTTCTTGGAGCTAAGTGTCACAAGCACCTTTTGTGTCATTGAGGTTACTTACTGCCTGAAATACCAGAAGGTCCCCTGTTTGATCCCCACAGCCAACAAGACTCTACAGGAGTGCCCTTAAGCAAGGCACCTAAGCTTAGTAGTGTTAAGTTCATTACTAATGGTAACTGTCCATATAGTCAGTTATTCACTTGTAGGTGTGGGTACGGCAGGGCTTGTTTTGTTGTTTTTTTTGTGACCCTTTTTGCATGCCTATAAATCTTTTGGTAATACTGCATTTGCTTATAGTATCTCCCCCAAATAACATTAATCCAGTGTAATCTTTAGTGCAGACCTCTTGATAATCCTGTGACCCTAGGATCAAAATCCAAAATGGGGGTTCGAAGCCAACCAATATTGGATTTTGGCAGGCTTCAGATTGTATAATGTTTAGAGATCACGATATGGCCCTTCAAATCGTGGCAAATCACAAGTACGAAAAGGGGGCATGGCACCTAAATTTAAAGATTACATAACTCCTGAAATAGTACAAATTTCACCGCAAGATTTTGTAGGTATTAATTACTCCCCATAGGGTTCATTTTGCCAGATTTTTTCTCAAAATCTGAGATGGTCACCTGGGAGCCTCTGATTGATTTGACATGGAATGAGCCATAACTGACCAGAGGTTTGAGAGTCCAGGACATGCACAAGACACAAGGTTACTTGTTTTTGAGGTTTTGAGTTTTGTAGTCAAAACAGCCAATCTCTATAAGAATTCATACTATCGTTAATAATGGTGGATTGCAATAGTCAACACTGTGTCTGATATTTGTAATAAATAATGGACCTGGTTGTGTTTCACAGACACAATTTGGGAACCCTCACTTTAGGAAGAGATACCACTTAACAACTACTCATCATGTTAAAAACTTTAGGTGATTATCTATTAAAAAAATTGCAGTTAAACATTTGTGCAGGTTAATGCTAATATTGTAATTCTTAATGAAATATTTGAATGCTGGATCAAATAGTTTTTAAACATCTAAAACAAAAATATATGGCTATATAAAAATTTGTGATGAATGTCAGCCTGGTTCTTTTTTTAAAGAATTACATAAAGGAACTACATTAACTGATTAATAATTAGATTTCTGAAAGGCTGAGTAATTTCTAGGTATAATCTTAACTCAGCAGGTTATACAAGTTTAGTATGTATTACTGTTTCTGACATTGAAGGTTATTTCTTTAACTTGTCTTAGTGGTGCGAAACCTTTTCGGCCTTTCAGAAGTCAACCGTATCCTGGTCAGGAGGAAAGAAAAGACTCGTACCATGAAGCAGAAAGGTACAACCATATTAAACATGTCTGACCTGACATAGATATTCTAATATTATTGCAGTCTTTGGAACATTAACCTCAAATTAATACTTTCATTAAAGTTGAGAATTTTATAATAATTTATGTTAATCTTTGTTTTCAGCTTCAATCATTTGGATCAGAGTAATGATTATTCTGACCCTGCAGACTACAATACATATGACCCTTTACCTCATGAGCCAAATGGTAATTATTCTACAGTATATGTTATTTAAAGCGGAAATTACTGTCTTAATAAACGTACATGTAAACCTGAAAGAAAACGTTGTAGAGATGTATCTTGTATTTGCAGTATGTGGAGTTATGTACGTGTTTACTGTAGAGATTTTTATTTCTATCAGTTACCTCCTTGAAGGATGGAGACCGGCGCAGCGCCCTGTACCACAGATTTTATCAACATTTCCATGGAGATGGAGCCAAGCAGCCCGCTGACTGTGTTGTGCTTTCTTTAAACAACCAGAAGTTGTGAGTATTTTGAACTTCGAAATCAGTTATTCTTATTAATATCTTTTTTAGTCATTTTAATATTTTTTATCTCATTGCATTGATTGCAACATTTTTGGGTAAACATCCTGGTGTGATGTGCTCCAACACTGAATTGAGGCTGTTTGCTTGTCCAATGTTATTATGTTATTTAAACTAAAAACCTGAACATGTGGTTCCTGTATAATGTCGAATTCTTATATTCTTATGTTCTAATACTAAAATCTGATAAAAACTGGAAAAGATTATTTTAGGTTATATTATATTATTTATATTCTTAGCTGATGATATTATATAATTTATATTCTTAGCTGATTCACCTTTGGCATTCCTTTTGACAGTCAAAAGCACATTGCAGGTTAAAATGTATTATATGAAATATATTAATGTATTATGTTAAAATATTTCGTTTTAAAAGTTACAGTGTATATGTATTACTTATATATTATATACAGCCATAGTAATCATAAGGATGCTCTTTCTCTGATGTAAAAGACAAACTTATTGGGTGTTTCTTTTACATTGAAATGTCTCTTCATTTACAAATTTATTCAATAAAACAAGATAAGAACTTCAGCAAAAAGCATCAAAAAGAAAAAAAAAACCTCTATTAAGCCAGCCCTTTAAATGGCATGAAATGAATATATATATATATATATATTGATCAAATATTTGCTTTAGTGGCTCTGTTTAAGTATCTGACACAGCCTTATTATTTTCAACCTGTTGAGACTCCCAGTATGTCTTATGGAGAATATAAGGGCTGCACCTTCGTTTTAGTGTTAAGTGTTAATCTGTGCGCTGGCTTGATTTGTAAGCTTTCATAATAATACATTCCAGGCAGCACAACTCAGTGCTGCATCCTCCCACACATGGTTCTCCATTCTCCTCTGCCTGGAGGTTAATAACAAGCTCTGTTTTTCTTCTTTCAAAGGGATTATGCAAAATCATTAGGCCACTGTTTGCAGGAGCGTGGCCTCATGGTGGAAATGCTTTACCTGCAGGCGGAGTCAGGCTTGACCCAGGCCTTGAAAGATGTCCGTTCTGATGGCTCCCACTTATGTATTCTCATCGAACAGACTAATGTAGCTCTGTCCTCATGCACAGTAATCATATTTTCAGAGTCCCTCAAAAGTAAGTTCTCCTCGCAGCAAACTTGCATAAGAAAATACATTGGTTTAGTGATAGGCATCCCTATGATTAGCCGGTATGTCCTCAGTCAGATCCAGATTTAAAAAAAAACATGTGGGTTCAAACACATTCAACATGCGGTGTACATTCATCAGCTATTAATATGAGAACATGTACAACTGCTCTTTCATACAATTATTTATTCAGACAATCACAACAGCACAACCGTGTGACTTTTTTTGGCAAACTGTTACATTAAGCAGAACCTTTACCCGCTGTAGTCTCAGGTTCCTGTTCTTGACTAAGCAAAGTGGAACCTGATATGTTGTAGCATAATCCTTCTCAATTGTTGGTATGTTTCTGCATTGTGATATGCTTTTCTACTCACCACGGTTGGTTATCCAACTTACCATAGACTTCTTGTCAACTTGCCTGCATTACTTTTTGCATTTTGCTGCTGCCACATAATTGTCTGTTTAGATAATTGCAGGTGTTCCTACTAATGTGGCCGGTGAGTATAGTATGCACTAACATATCCTTAAGTCATAAACTAGCAGGATGTAAACTGAATATGATGTGGCTTTACGCAGGTTGAACACTGGCCAGCGTATGCATGGCAAGGCCAAATGAATTATCAGAGTAGGAACAAGGCATGATAGTGGGTACCAAATGGATAGGACATTGCATTTCTGAAGTTGATCCACAAAGTCTTGTGTACCAGGTATACAGAATAAAAGCTCCCATATTGACTAGCTGCATCTGGCTAGAATTGTCCATGTGAACAAAGAAATGACACGTTTAATGCAGAAGGCCTGCATGTCAGCGCAGCATTTATTAGATTGCATGGGACATAGGAACAGAAGACCCACCGGAGTGCCTCTGTTAACACTACCACACCAGACATAGTGCCTTACATGAGGTAGTTAGGGTCCTAACTGGACTCTAGAGGGCTGGCAACATGTGGTGTGGTTCAGTGATTGACTGTCCTAAACCCCATGAAGCCATTAACCCTAGTTCTCAACAAGGCACTGTGGATTCGGATGAGCCCAGAACTGATTTGAGGAGCATTAGCTTTAGACATCTTTCATGCACTTGTGAAATCGATGCCACGTTTAGTTTCTGCATGATACATGATACTACTTCCTGTCCCATGACTTTTGGCATGTTGGTGTTCTGTGTGTATGCATTATACACATGAACAGCACGACGCCAGTAAACCATTTCCAAATGAATGTGTACAAGTAGGTGCGTGTATTAAAACTAAACTAGAAAGTAGAGGAAAGTATAGGAATAAATAATGTTTTTGTGCTTTCTAAATGTCTAAAACGTTTCCATGATACAGTGGGGTGTGGTTGGTGTGGTACAGTGGTAACATCACTGGGCTCCCATGTGAGGGACCTGGGTTCGATTCCTGATCTGGGCAACCAGTCTGTGTAACCTTGTAAGTCGCTCTGGATAAGAGCGTCTGCCAAATGCCTTAAATGTAAATGTAAGCACTAAATTCCACCCTTATTAAAAGGCTACACAAAAATTAAAAATGTATAGTTTAGCAAAAAGAGTTCACATGCTTTCACAGGATATTTTTATGAATTAATATTCCTTTTTTGTTTCGTTCCAAAAAAATTCAGGTTACTACTTTTACATTTCACACATTTACCTGTTTTGTCCTCAGTCAGCAACATGAACAGACAAAAGTGAAGGTAGTGCCACTAATTTTGTTTTAAATGTAATTTGTTTCAAATGTAATTTATATTGCAAACTGATGCCCAGCTGTACAGTAAGGGAGTTATACCGAAGTTAAAAGCAAAATATTGATTAAAAATGTTTTTACTGCAGTCCATTTGGCTCCTCTAAGTAAAGTGCTCATTAGCAAATTAAATTGTTATACTGAATGCCATCTCTGTGGAAAAATCAGGAATACATAGTAATAAAATTAACTTGATTTATTCAAACTGTTAGCATCTAACTGTTCCATCTTAAGGTAGCAGTTCATTAAGCCTTTCATATACTAAAAAAATTAAAGAAATCTACAATTATAAGCCTCACTATTAACAGGAAATTTGTTCAACTAATTTTAGATGACTGAATAAGCAAATTTAGTTGGTCAAAAAAATATAAAACTATCACCTTTATATACTAATGACAAACCATCCTAAAATCCAAACTCCTGCTGGCACTGACCTGCTGCTCTCATTTTGCATATAAACTGCACAAACTTTCAATGTGCACCATATATGCAGCCTTCCCCCTCCTGTGACCGAGTTCTCATTTCACTCCCACAGTTCACCGCAACATGCCCAGAGAGCAAGCTCTGGACCTGGTGATGGTGGAGTATGGGCGTGCAAGTGGTGCCCGGCGACAGTGTGACCCTACGGAGGCAGCGGCGAAGGCTTCCGAGCTCTCTGATGACTACCTGGAGCGGGCCAAGCTGGAGCGGCACGCTGTGCCCTCTGCCACGCGCCACCTGCTCCTCCTCATGGCTGAGGGCCTACACCTGTACCCAGAGGAACTGGACTCCATCACTGCGTATGTACACAACCGCCAGGACCATCTGCGAGGTGAGTACGCATGGAGATCTCCTGCTGAACACAGCGCCATAGTGTACGCTAGAGTGGAGAAAGAAGGGATCTAGTTTTTAGTGTGTGTGCATACTGTATGTTCTGTTGTCTCTTTGTTGTAAGTGTGCATACAACTGACATTGGAGGATACTGTGTATGTTCCAGTCTGGGGAAAAAAAACCCTTTTGAGTGTTGCTGTGGGTGAATTCTGTTAGACGACAATGGCAGAAAAGCAGGTTTGGGGAAAAAGTATTCTGTATAGGCAGTTTTTATTTACTTTTTTTACTTATCTTTGTCTGGGTTAACTGGAGGTCAATTTTAACAAACAATAAGTCTAACACCTATAGACCAGGCTATGATGAAGTTGTTGGATAGCTATATGCCATATAAAATGGGCATAAGTCTAATAAGTTTAGTCTGTAATGAGATACTGACTGCAAAAATCTTCATGATGCCCCTATGTAACGGGCCCCTATGTAACGGGCCCCTTTGCCACTCCCTTTTCACTACTTGGGGTAAACTATACCTCATAGCTGCCATACTGGCAAAATATAATAAGATTTTATGTCAGAAAATTCTGTAGTTTAGAAATCATTCTGAATGGTTCATCAGTACCACATTTATGATATAATTTTTGTAGTATTTCCAGTTTAATATAAAAAAAAAACCTGTTTTCAGAGAATGTGACATCAGTGTTTTCTCTTTCCCTTTCAGCAGCCTCTCCTGATGTAGATGGTAAAGTGGCTCCTGAGACAACAAACAGTCTTCCTGCAGGTTTGGGGAATCCTCCACCTCTTCTTTCTATACCTGCCGGTCCCATCCCACAAGTCAGTGAGCACCCGACACCTTCCACTGGCATAGCCAAGCCAGCTCATGGGCATCCAATGAGCACACCAGGTTATTTATTCATTTATTTACTTATAAACAAATTTATTGTACATATTTAACACCTTTAACAATGTGCTGCAAAAGTTTAGGGTACTAAGATGATTTAGAAGGCACACATAATAGTTACTTTAATGATTCTAAAAGCTAAAATGAGTTCTTTGAAATTTAAAATGTAGGTTATTTTGTTGTGGTTTCAGTGCAGGATATACATCGTTAAGGCTACGAAGTCAAACTGACGTAAAACAAATTAGTAACATTGTTTGTGTTTTTGTTTATCTTGAAGAGTAGCAATATAGCTCTTGTACAGATGATGAACTGAGATTTCTATTAGTGTTGCACAGTGTCTGCACTTATCACAGTCTTATATGCCATTTGAATAAACAGTCTCCACCTAGGAATAATTTACACAGTATCTGCACTATATGTCTATTTAATAATTCCAGGCATATTACTGGTGGTGAGAACATGATTTGTATTTGCAGTTGATTTTACATTTTCATCTCTGTCACAAGAAGACTTGTTGGGTTAGATAACTGCTGTATTCTTCAATACAGTTTTTAAGTTCTTCAATGTTTTTACATTTTCTATGTCTTTAGTTTTGGTATTCAAATTATTTAAAAGTTTTTTTTATCTTTTCCACTCTAGACATGTATCCTAAAACCAAGCCTCCACCTCTTCTCTCACTGAACATTCTTCAAGGATCTCCTCTCGGTCCTCCACCTCAAGATCCTTCACCTCATGATCCTCCACCACCCTATGGTCCAACTGGAACTCAAGCTCCTTCTACCTCTCGTGGCAATCCACCACCACATGGTCCCTCTGCCTCTGAAACTCGTACACTACTCTATGGTCCTCCACCTCTCCATGGTCCTCCTGCTCCTAACGGTCCAGCACAATCTCATTCTCTTCTTGGCCGTTCACCACCTCATGGCCCTGCTGCTTCTCATAGTTCTACTTTTACTCAAAATTTAAACCCATTAAGTGGTCCCATGGCACCAAGAGGACCTCCAGCTTCACATGGTGCATATCCACCAACGCTTCATGGTCCTCATAATGGACCCCATGGCTTCCATATACATGGACCTCCACGTCATGGCCCATCATTGCAGAATGGCCCAAGTGGACTCAGAGCCCCCCCACCATTACTCAGGAACCTATGCATGAGAAATCCAGCAGGTCTGCCTTAAGGTCTTTAAACCCGTAAAGACAAAGCATTGTGTTTTTGATAGGCAAAAACGTCCCATACGCTACATGTATTGTGAGTAAGGAATGAAAAGTAAATTGGCCTATTTTCCTTCCTTTTCTTTTTGCCGGGACATGCAACACAGGCTTTGTGACGTCTCTCTGTGACTCGGTATGTCTGAGAAAATTAAGCTAGTGCAGCCACATAGGATCAGACTGACATTATTGGTGTTATCTTAAGACTGTTGTCATATGTATATTTTTGTTGTCAATCTTGTAAATTTTATGTTTACATCTTAACAGTCATGTCAGGTTTCAATAAAGGTTTAAGATCTTTGCATTCTTTGTCTGCTCTTGTATATGCTGATACATCCACCGTTTTCCTAGTTTACCTCTTATAAATGTCCATTTCCTCCCTGTCTTTCAAAAAGAACACCAACACTAAGCAGCAGCCGCATTGTCTCTTCTATTCATTCCACTTCCTCCTTCACACACTAACCCCTCTTCATTTAAGTCTTTCACAACTAAATGTTCCATCAGCCTCCTGCACTATGAGTTACCATGACGTGTCAAATACCACACTAGAAGCACACATTGTACACCCTGATCCTTCTACAGCAGCCCTCTGAAGTGTGCATAATCACTACGTAGCCTGGCTGAAAAAGAAAAATCCATCTTCGTGATGGCTTTAAGGCACTTTGCTATGCTACATGCTCTTTAATGAAGCCTGGATTCTGGCCAATAGAGGGCGCTAGGGCACTGCCCTCCTTTGTGGAAATCATGTTATATATTTCCTTTACTAATATATTGATTTACTTATATAAAATACATAATAACTACTAAAGTAATGTAAATGTATTGGAAAAATTAGCTACCTTTTAATTTAAGTGGCATATTTTGTCTGTGCAAACGGTTAGCAATTGGCTAAATTGCAAACCCTTGTTGAGACAAAATAGGCACATAGCAAAATAAAGTTAGCCAATCAACATCCTCAAATCTGATTCCTAAAGGGTGCGTCGTTTATCGCCCCAAGCAGAGTAAATGAAGGCATGTGACGGTTATTAGCCAATGATAAAAGTGATTACATAGAACACATAGGCCTACCTAACAGAGAGAACATCAGATTCTCTTTGATCACAGATGATCAATAATCTTAACATTTACTACATGTTTTAGAACTTCTATGAAAACCTGTAAAAATCACAGCTACAACCGGATCATTTTCTTAAGATTCCCAGTTTGTCACATGAACAGAAATGTACTCTTAATGCTCCTACATCTAGAAAAGAGGTGCTAAATTTTATTAACAGGTTGCAGTCTGGTAAGGCACCTCAGCACGATGGGATTAGTAATGAGTTTCTGAACCTATTAGTCGATCCTCTATTAACTACGTTAAGTGATTCTTTTGAAAAGGGCACCCTACCTGTCTTTGAGTCAGGCTAGTCTTCTTAATTAAAAAAGGGTAAACAGCCTGAAAACTGTGCCTCCTATAGGCCAATTTCATTACTGAATGTCATCCTTTCAGAAACTGTGACAATATGGTTGGAAGACTTACTTCCTGTACTCATTAATGATGACCAAACTGGTTTTATTAAAGGTCATAACTCATGTAACAATGTAACCAATGAACACAGTCCCTCATTATCCATCAATAGATGGATTTGGTATCTCTCTGGACTTAAATGGCTTTATGTGTTACTATATATAATATATAATAATATATAATTACTATATAATAATCATTTGTCTGTAGTACTCAACAATGGTTTGATTTTCCAGATATTATATTCAGAGACATACAAGGTGTCTTTCCACCTCTTTTCTCTTTTGCCCTGCCTATAGAGCCACTGCCTGAGGTGGTCAGGAAGAATCTGACTTATATGGGCGAATCATGGCAAACAGAGCACAAGATTACTCCAAATTTATCGACATTATCAGCAAGTTCAGTGCCTTTTTTAGGTTATAAAATGCATAAAAAAAAAAAGTAATAATAATAATAATAAAAGATAGAAGCAATGTTCTTGGCTAGTTTAAAACATCAACCCACAAGTTTATACTTTTAATTATTTATTACATTTATTACATTATTTATTACATTTAATTGGTCTATAGCAGTATGTCTTAAGCAGCATGTACTTCGGAATATGTTTTACCCCCAATTTTGACAAAACCAATTTTGTCCCACTGTTAGAAAACATTAGACTGAATTTTAAGAGACGGCATGTATTACCTCTTTCTTGGTTCGGTCATGTTGCTCTTTTAAAAATGACAATTCTCCCAGTTTTCCCCCATGGTTTTCTCAAATAAAACCATTAAAATCCTGAACAGCTGGGTCAGTTCACTCATATAGACAGAGATGCAGTCAGACCTTAAATTAATGTTATGCCTTTCATCTTCAGATGTAGGTTTGGACCTCTCTGACGTCTGAAAAGATTATCTTAGTATCCACCTTCGCCTTATTACTGACTGGCTGCACCCTAGTTTGATATAGAAACCAATGTCCAAACTTTTCTACCTTTTCTTTTCCTTTAGGCTGCTCCTATCTTCCCTGAGGGGAAGCAATATGTATCACAAGGTTTGTTTCCTTTAGTTTTTACAAATATGAGATTTTGTCAAGAGGGAAGCTACAGCTTTCTGTAATCCAATCTCTACACAAAATCTCATACACACAGATGGGCCACTCCATTTTTTTTTTTTTTACAGGATGCTTATTATTAGATTATTATACTAAAAGCAGTCTAAAGTTAAATAAGGCCTGGACAAGAGAACTGACACACTAAACAGTTAAAGGAGCTGAGCTATCCCTCATCATAAACTTAATCCTGGTCGTCTCTCCAACGTCTGAAGTGCAAAACATCGCCTGTGGTCCAAAACTCCAAGCAGTTTCATTATTGTTTCTCTAGATCAGTACATCATGCCCGAGTCTCTTGCCTGTGTGTTGGTCAGTGAGCAGATTTGCAGCATTTTGTGTTGATGTGTTGTTAAATTGAACGACAAAACAACAAACAAAAGTTGAACGGTTCAAGATCACATTAAACAGATTTGATCCCATTTTGGACAGAGAGTGTTAAGGAGTGTGTTCGCTCCCATCATGTCCTTTGCTGGTATCTCTGAAGGTGAACTCATTTTCTTCCTGGACACTTGCCTGCCTTCCTGAACACCTCTGATCTCTCTCTTTGCACTAATGCATTCTGGGACAGCAATTAGAATAAGTGTACTTGTGTGTACTCAGCAGTCTGGCCAAGGAGGGAGGGAGGAGAATGAATGATAAACCTCATCTTCACGGATCTCCACCTGCACATGAACAACATGGACATTGACCTTTTTTGTTTTCAAGAGCTCTTGCTGTCTATCACACTTTATCCAGCAGCATCGGCGAAGTGTTTCATGAACGTTCTAATGGCTCATCAACACCTTTCAAAACTTTGACTTCATGTTTAAAATTTAATTTTAGTTACTTTTTAAAATCACATCTGAAATACATAAATAAAAACATACTTATATATCATGTCTGATGTGCTTCAGACTCAAAAAAAAAAGATGAATGTTTTATGTATACACCATTCAGCCACTAGAGGGAGCCAAGAGGTCTTTAACCATACATCTACTTTACTACTAGGTCTAAGCAGCCCTTAAATTAAGTGAACGTAAATTGCACTCGTATAAAAAGCTCTAATCAATCACTTGTGAAATAAATAACAGGAGGCCGTGACTCATTGCCAAGCACCAGCTTTTCCGATTAGTGCTTTCATTACCTCTTATTATAAATGAAGTCGCAATTATTTATAATGACTCATAATTTAGGAGAAGTTCTGAAAGGGAAAAAGTACACCGAATTAAAAACAAACACTGAAAAACACTCCACGATGTAAAAAATGTAGCTTTCTAGATCTTTATTAAATCAAACAGCTAATAAAAATGTTGATTTAAGGCAGACTAGCAGCAAGCATTAGCTGCAAGATGGACAGTATGAATAAATACAAAGCTGATTGCTTAGTAAAAAATAGAAACATTATAAAGCCAGAGACAGAAGGAACAGACACGACTAGTGCAGCTGGAATAATGAAAGAGGAGAATGTAATAGATGTGATATGGCTGTTTTCTGACTCTCACCATCTACCTGCAATTTACAGTCAACGAGAACGTCAGGACAATATTTGGACAAAGGTGAAGCTAATCTCCAAATGCATTTTATCATTGGTTTTAAAAAAAATAAAATAAAGCATGCTAATATATTCAAATAAAACTTTTCCATCACGCATCAAAGTCTGCAAAAAATGTCAATAATAATAATAATAATAATAATAAAATTTCCAGTAATCTAATCGACATCTATCGCATCTGTAATGGATGCAGAACGGAAACTCGGATTCCTCACAAGTTTTCCACACCACCTTTGGGAACGCCTAAGAAATCAGAGGAACTTTACCGTGCTGCTTAAACAGTTTAAAGTCAAAGAACTTTATTGTCCTAATGTTGTAATGTAACAGTTTTACTTAACGCAGTCACATATTTTACACACAGGATTCAAGTGTGTTAACGAGTTTCACATCTTCTCAGTACAGGAAAACTCAGAGAATTTCCTGTCCGTTGTAACTGCATGTGTATGTGAAATATACGGTGGAAATAGATTAGGTGGAAACACTGGGAGTGTTCTGAAATACAACAGGATTAGTCAGCATTAGCCTGATACCAACCCACATGAAACTAACCCTAGATTCAAGAACCAGTTCTGATCACGCGCACAGAACTACGGATCGTCTGAACATCTCATGCCGCTGTTCTGGTTCTGTCTCAGTGGTGCCGCTGTGAATTTACTCACTGAAACCAAGTGCAAGCTTGCAAGATTTTATTCAGTTTTTATTTATTTTTTTATTAAATATGACCTGGACTGCTACAGCTAGTCCAAAAACGAATCAGGTGTCCTCATTCGGAGGTCTTAAGTGCTCATGTGCTGCAATCTGGTCTGGGTATATATAGATCATGAAGAACATTCACCAAAAGCACAGATCACATGACCAACCAACACATCTCGCTTCGCTCTATTTAAACTCATTCGCTGTCTATATGGAGGATGCGTAACATTTAAAGAAAAGCAGAAGCGGTGTGTCTGAACAAATGGAGTGATGATACAGAAAATGGATTCTTGACTGACCCCTGGAGAGCCCAACCTCCAGAGGATGAGGATGAGAAAGCTGATACGAGAAAGCCGCTACGACGAGCAGACGGATGGAATACAAAATTATTCACTATTACTACTCAACTGTTAGTCATCACTAATGTGTGTAGTGCTGTGCTGCTAGACACGTGCCTTAAATTCAGCTTTCTCTTTCTGCTCGGTGTGTTAAGGAGTGTGAATAAAAACCATCAGATGAGACACGGAGGAATCCGAGATGCCTTGTGACGCAGACCTTGTGACTGACAGGTGAAGGCCTCAGCAGTGGAAATGTTCTGTGCTGTAGTGATGTAGAGAAGAGAGAGAGGGGTTAAGGGTGTATTAGGGGTCAGAGGTAAGGCCCATAATTCTGCTTTTCTCCCTCCAAGAGGCTCCCCCTCAGCTCAGAGGAGGAGGAGAGCGAGGGATGATGGTGCTGCATTTCACATAGTGGCTCACTCCATCTTTTTGGCCCAGGCCATGTCGTCGCAGCGAGGCTTCTGTCCTGTTAGCTTTTCGACCAACCACTCCATCGTCCTCCAGAAGCCTATCCTGTCCAGAGGGTAGTTCAGCCAGCCTGAGACAACGAGAGACAGAAAGACACACAGAGAGAAGGGTGTGTGTGATTCATGCAAATATTTTTGTATCCTAAAAACACATACTTGTAAAGTATTAAATATATTAAAAGCTGACAAATAAATGCTTCTGGGAACAAGAAGGTCAACAGACTAACACCACCCAAAAAAATCCAGGGAGTGGATGCTTTTTAATGTTGTGTATAGGCAGTAATAGCTAGGCTGAATAAGAGTGCTAGCTAGCTAGATAGACACATAGATAAACAGAGCATCACTGTAACATGGGAGAATATGAAATACAGTGTGGTGCCATTTTACCATGTACTCATCTTCACTAACTGCTTTATCCTGGCCAGGGTTTCTACCACAGATTAAATGACTAATCTGTTTACGTTTTCGGAAAAAGAACCCACTAATCGCATTGGGAAAAAAATCATGAGAATGTTCACAAACTAAAATAATAACTGCAGGATTGGTCAGGTTTCTTTTGGGAGCAGAGTAGGATTAAAAAAACAAGTCCCACACACCTCTAATATGCACAGTTAGGAAGCAGTTAGGAAATAATTATATTGGTTAAAGCAGTTTTTTTTTTTAATAAAATCACCAAATACAAAAAAAGTGATGATACAACAAGAAAAATCGTCTACTTTCTGCGTTTGCATTCTTCTTCAGAGACTTCACTGGTTACATCTGGAACCCATAGGCTGGAGTCATGGCAGGCATGACAAACAGTGGACAGTGGTAGCTGTTAGACCTAAGATTTGAAGATTGTGAGTTCAAATCCCACCTCCACCTAGCTACCAGTGCTGGGTCCCTGAGCAAGGCTTTTAAGCCTTAACCACTCAGTTTTTATAAGTAAGATAAGTGAAAGTAGCTCTGGATAAGCTTGTCTGCCAAACTCCTTAAATGTAAGTAAAACAAGGATCTGTCAAAAGTGGAGAAGCACCACATCTCCCACACGTGTCAGCCTGCACCTCTTAACGGTACAGAAAGCCGCAGGTGAGATAGAGACCATGTTACAGACAGATCATTACAGACATATTCTGATGTAAACATCCCCCTCCCCCAAACCCAGCTAAAATGAACACTAACACATATGCTGTCATATTGGGATTTGACAAAAAATGGTTTATACTGTATATGGACTGAAGCTTGGATTTAAAATAATACACAGTACAAAATAAGTACCACATCCCTCAGCACCACCAGAAATTATACTGCGTAGTTTGCAGAAAACTGGATTAACCACAAGATTCCTCAAATCTAATAATAAATCTGCATTAAATTAGTAGCTTCAGTTCTGAATTCAAATGAAATGAGCCACTTTCAAAGCCATCATTATAATCATTATAAGCCATCACTATATAAGCCGTGATTATAAGCTATCATTTTAATATACACACACCTATGACACACACCTATGAACGGAATACAGTAATTTAAACATCAGTTTTAAAAAAGTAATACATAAAATTTATTGAATTATTTATAATTTATTTTAATTAATAAATTCACTTATTTATTTAACTACATTTACTGATATAGTTACTGATTCATGTCATTCCTAAAAGCACCCTTACCTGTGAAAAATCATACCATCCTATTATTTTTATTATTATTAATAATAATAATTATTATTATTTATTATTATTATTATTGTTGTTGTTGTTATTATTATTATTATTATTATTATTGTTATTATTATTATTATTATTATTATTATTAATATTCGCTTTCTCCTAGACAATGAATCCTTCTTCACCTTCTCAGACACAACTTTGAAGATCTTACACAGCTCCACAGATCAAGCATGCTCACCACTGACATGCACTAATCTAAACATCCCACTCCATGTACACATGTCCTATGTCATGTCCCTCGCTAGCTTTGTGTGTGTGGTCCCTGCAGTGGTCCGCTCTGTGTAAGAGGAGAGCAGTGTAGTGTGTCTTGTTGCTTGATTACTCCTCTTTGTCTCCCTCCTTTCAATCTGTCTCTCTCCATGCAGGCCTGTTTGTTAGCACTGACAGCAGGTTAGCATTAAATATACATGGAGATTGTCAGCCAGTCGCACATACAGAGGCATGATGGGGGCCCTGGGGACCTGGTGAAGAGGGTGGAGGGGCCCCAGCCATGCAGAGATACTTCCCATAGAAAGTGAGAGAGAGATGGTGGTGAAAGCGAGAGAGAGAGAAACTGGGGTGACAATAAAAGAGACAGAGACTGGTACAGGGGATAAATGATTGTTTGAGAAAGACCTTCCCTTTCCTCTTCATCGTGCCTCTCCACCAATCACAGAACAGGGAGACAGAGACGAGAGGAACTGCATGCTTTCTCGGTGTCTCTCAAACACACACATGCTCCACCTCCGCACTCACATCTGTTGTCCACAGGGGCACAGGGTGACGCACAAGCATCCCTACTCAGCTCTCTCAATGACACACACACTGCATACTGAGTGTTCCAGATATCACAGGGGTTTAATGCTTATACTACACACACACACACACACACACAAGACAGGGTAATCCTTGTACTTCCAAAGAAAAGCAATATTTTTAAATTGCAAAATGAATTTTGTGAAATTACACTCATACGGCCAATGTGGCAAACATTTTACCATGATATTTTTTTAGTTGTTCCTTCTGAAGTGCTAGCAAAACTGCATTAAAAAAGTAACACTTTTGACATTTTTACTAACTATTACCCTAGTAATAAGTTATTCTTATTAGAAAGAAATGTGTTAATGAAACAGGAGTTCACCACTACTAATGACAACAAGGGACAGGACATTAGAGAACAATGTATTGTAATTAAATTAAATGAAACGCAATTAAATTACGAGAGAATCTTCCAAAAGAAAGGTGTCAAGGAAAAATATATTTATTAATAGCAGTCCCAGTTTGCAAACCTAGAATTGGGAAGAAAAACTGTTCTAGAAAGACAGTGAGCGAGTGAGCGAGAGAGAGAGAGAGAGAGAGAGAGAGACAAAAGACTTTACTATATGAGGACGATACACTTACAGCACCACCGGCCTTGCTATAAAGATGACATGTGGTGTTAATGTTAACAAAAATCAAGCCTACAGCTAAACATGCAACAGGTAACGCTACTGGTACCGGTTTCTTTTTACAGCTCACAATTCCACACTTCTAGCCTATACACTTCTATAACAATACAGAACATGCTGGATGCAGACACGATGGACACGCTGGAAGCCAGATACACAATGCAGAGTTCTGTAAAATGCTCGTTTCTACACTGTATGTTCAATATGTGATGAAGATGAAAGAGAGAACTATTTGCCTACTGGGTTTGCACACAGAGGAATGTGACCTCCGCAATTAACCCATCCGTGCAGTGAAACACACACACACGAACACTAGGGGGCAGTGAACACACTTGCCCAGAGCAGGGGGCAGCCCCAAACCACAGCACCCAGGGAGCAGTAGGGGAGTTAGGTGCCTTGCTCAAGGGCACCTAAGTCATATCTTTCCCTGGGCAAGGATCGAACCCACGACCTTCCGGTCACAAGACCGGTTGCCTAACCACTAGGCCACGGCTGCCTACGCTAGAATTAACGTTTAGGGAGCGACTCTACATACTACACATACTTAATGTAGTCCTTAACAAACAAAAACTGCTGAAGAAACATTTTGAAATTGTTGCTCCTAGTAAAAACTAGGATACATTAAAAGGTGTGAAATATAATAACTGCAACTGTATCTGCGCTTAACTGTATCGTACTATGTATGTTTTATGGTCAAGCGTATGTGGACACATAACCAGCACACGTTTGAATGCACACCATTTTCTATAAAGTCATTATGCTGTAGTATTAGAGACAGTGTCCCTGTGTATAAAAAGCAAGGTCCACGAGGACATGGTTGCAGTGGAAGAACTTGAGTGGCCTGAACTCCACCCTACTGAACACCCCTGGGACAAATTTTAATACCGACTACACCTCGGGCGTCCTCATCTGACATCAGTGCCCGACTGCACTAATGCTCTTGTGGCTGAATGAGGACAAATCTCCAGAGCCACGTTCAAAATCTAATGGAAAGTCTTCCCAGAAGAGGGAAGGTTATTCTAACAGCAAAAGGAGACAAAAGAGGGAATGAAATGTTCAGAAAGCAGGTAAGGGTGTTGATGGTCAGATTTCTGCATACTGTATAATTTTTTTTACTTATGTGCATTTTATGTGAATTAAGAAAGATTTATACCTCTAATCTGAAACCTTTCTGCTTTTTGTACTGTAATAAACTGCTTGGAGATAAGATTCTAAATATCACATTACAGTTAACATGTACAATATGAACAGAAGATCCAACACTGTGTGTGTTTGTGGATATGTTTTTATATATTGGTGACACAACTGTGACCTTGACGGGACATTTTGGCTGCTCCCCATTAGCAAACCTTGCCTTGTTGTAAATGAAGTTAAGGGTTATAGTGTAGGTATAGCATTGATTAGCGTTAATAATTAAGTCAGTAGTCTTGGGTAAGAATAGCGAGGCAAAAGCGCGTTTGTGTGTGTGTACCTGTAGTAATGCAGTAGTAAGTCTCATGCGGGGACACATGGTGGATTCGGTGGTGTTTGCGGGGCAACACTAGGTGGCAGTCCTGCAGCAGGGTGACCCATCGTGGTAGGCCGAAGTAGGAGTGTGACCACTTGTGGATCTGATTGGTCATCGTCACAAAGACGGCCAGCGCAAACACAAAACAGTCCCAGGGGTAGAACTCGGCAAGGGCATCTGTGACAGGGAGATCCACACAAGGCGATTTTATGCAAAGGAAAATTGAATGCAGTCTGTTTTTTAATAAAGTGTTTTTCCTTTAGCATGCCAGTATGATTTGAAATGGACTGTCAGTGCTGGAGCTGAAAACGGAAACCTTATACATGCTCCACTCAGAATTACACCGGACACTCTGTCTACTAGTTAAAGAGCCAGTGGAGTGTCTACTTGCTTTCAGCCTCTGCTCTGGTTTACAATCGATAATTTAAACTAGGTTTGCGTGAAATTATGAGTTTATACATAACATTACACTGCCACAATATACAGTGACCTTTATTATTATTATACTATCAGACATGGCAACCACAGGACCTCCAAAACTTTGTCCAAAAATTGTCAATAAAAATATGCCAAAAGGCTTTTCCTTCCGAATAAAATTAAAATGAGCTGGTCCATAATCTGGATTTGCGCAGGTATTTTGAAACGTTTCGACAATAACACCACCTGGACATCGACATTAACACCACCCACTTCCTTAACTCATGACTGTCCTGATTCACAAGGCGTTCTTACATTCTGTCACAGTAAATAGAGAACTCTTTAAATTCATTACTTCGAAATAAAATCTGTCAATTACGTTTAATTTAGCTAACATCTGAAGTATAATTAGTAGGGCTGTCGAAGTTAACGCGATAATAACGCATTAACGCAATCTCAAATTACCGCGATTAAAAAAAATAGTTCCGTTAACGCACATTCTAATTTGGCCCTGCGATTCACCCGTAGTTCATGTTGAGACTTGTCGCGCGCTGCTTCAGTAAGAGTAAGGCTGCGTCCGAAATCGCATACTTCTGTACTAAACAGTACGCGAGCGTGACTAGTGTGTCCGAATGTGCAGTATGCATCAAGC
>JAOVVF010000036.1:24038487-24048900 GCA_028565595.1 Duopalatinus emarginatus | reverse complement strand
TATTGTATTGGCAGGAAGCTTTCAAAATAAGTATTTCACAAACTTTCATAACTATTGTATTGTTAATAATGACAGAAATATGCACAAGACATCATGTCAGTTTACTAAAACCTGGCCATTATATAGCAGTTATACAGCTGTGTCGAGAGGTATTCATTTGAATTTTGTCATTCTTTCCAGATATGCAGGCAATTTATCACATTATACAACTTGCACAGAGTATACCACAGTTTCAATGGTACTGTTTCCTGCATACTCATTTGGGGAAATAGATTAGAAAAGTTGTTTACAGTTTACAGTTTCACAACCATTATTTCTTCCTCACAATCATTATAGCCAGAAATGCATTATTACTACTATTAAAGCAATACAGACCAATCTTAAAGTTCACATTCACACCTTCAGTATGAACCACATACTAATGTAAACTTACTGGTTGTACATCTTCACATTCACACAATTACACAGTCAGCCATCATGTCAAAGCGGCACAGTGCATTTTAAACCACTTATCTCCCATTCCCTGCCTCAAGGACCTATCGGCTGTGCATTCAGACATGCTTTTCTGCCTACTATGTACGTAAAGCATTATAGATGTGGATGTGAAGCTCTTGACCTGGGTCTGCTTCATTTTATGCACTGTGATGCTGCTGTATGATTGGCTGATGGATAACTGCATAAATGAGCATGTGTCCAGATTTCCCAAAGAAAACCAAAGGATGACTTCAGCACACATGTATGAGAACCAAAGATTGGGAACTTCAGTTTCCTCAGGAGGAAATGCATGCATGTTGCAGCAGCTGAATAATATTTCTGTATACATGTGTACAGTATAATGTATAATGTAAACTCTGTCTAGTCCAGAACACTCACAGTAACATCTGCTCTTTCAGGTTCAGAAAATTATTATCTACATTTTTTTAAATTTATATAAATCAGTTGTTTGTACTCATAAATGTATTTAGAGAAATAAAATCAATATGATGGGGGACATCAGACTAATGGTCCACATTTAACTTAAAACAAAAACGTTCACAAAAAGAACAAATGACTATGTGTTCAAGTAATATCTGTATAGTCAGAAAACCAGCACCAGCAACCAAGCAGCTGTTTCATTATAGAAATAATTGATTGCAATCAATGTTTTGGCACAATAGCCACAAAAATGCATAAATATGTATAGAAGAATTAGGATTGTGCTATGATAAATAGAGGGCTAGCAGCTTACCAATGCCAAAGATGATTCTGTAGATAGACACTGTGGAGAAGTTGATGAGGAGGAAGGTAAAATTGATGGCGAAGAGTGAGAGGCACAAGATTACACAGATCCACTCCTGCAGCCGTTTCCCTATAAACAGAACACGTACAGTACCCATGAGAGCAAATACTTAGGAAAAACTTTATAAAAATTCTAATTAAAGCCAAAGAGTGATCACATGGACATGGTAGTGATTGATTAAATAAAAAATAAAGAAGAAAAAAGCCTGCTTGCATGACTGTAATTTTGACCTGTACTAATAATTTAGTTTCTAATAACTAAATTATCACTTTATCTTTTGAGTTCCAGATGGCAGCAAACATCAGCCAGAACTTGGTGACTGGCTGAAAGCAGTTCGCTGCAGCAGGATGTATAAATTATATAAAAAAATGATATACATGGGACCAGACTGACAGACCATGGTATAGCCAGCCCACCATAAATACTAATAGATCTTCACCGGAACCTTGCACTGAGACTCTCTGCCTACATCTGCTGTTTATTTTATAATCTTTTCATACATGATGGCTATGAACCCTTCGCCTTAAAGTACCAAAGGTTATTAGACTGTTTAAAATTGACTGCTCAGTTGTTCAATGGCTAGATGTAGGCAGTGATGGATTTGAGGTTAAAGTACCAGCTTTGTGACTGCAAAGTTGCTGGTTCGATGTACTGACATTACTGAAGTTGCCAAGGCAACTAACCACCCAACTGTTTCCTGGGTGTCATGGATAGGGTTGCCCACTTCTCCGGGCAAGTGTTTCACTGCACAGACGAGTTAAATGCACTAAAAGCCTTATATTAAGAGCTTTTACTGATCTACTATGTCAGCATGATGAATTTTGAAGTGTATAAAACTGATTCCGTCAAATACATCACAACACATTGAATGGTGCAGATGGACAGTGACCCGAAAAATATTTCTAATATATCAGTCCATGATTTTTTTAAGAGAAAGAAGTGGGTGAATGTGTTGCAGTGGTTGTTTACTTGATCTGAACCCCATAGAGCATGCATTTCACTTGCTGAGGGTGAAACTGAAGGCAAAATTCCGTGCACACAGGAACTGAAGACAGCATCAAACAGCATCACTATGTAGGAAACATGTACTAATGTCTATGAGCTCCACACTTTAGACTGCAAATGATCTAGCTAAAATAACATGGATAACAAAACGGTCAATGTCCACATATTTACAGACATGGTGGTATACACAAGGATGTGCAAAGTCACTTTTATACAAATAATTTGTACAGAATCTATATTTCCTTTTATTAAAACCACTGGCTAGTGTGTGTTTAAATGTTAAATTAGTACACTGTAACTGTAGTTAGTAGACTAGGTTATTATAGTTCAAACAAACTTTTCTGTTTATGCTACCTGCTGCATCACCTCTGTACAGTTATGACATTTGTTAGAAAACTTTTTCCAGAGTGACACTTGAGGGGTAGGGGCCTTTCTTAACAGTGGCAGCTTGGTGGTGCCTACTGTGCTTGAACACAAAGGAATGTGACCTCCGCATCTGTGCAGTGAAACACAAACACACAAACACACACACACACACACACACCGGTGAACACTAGGGGGCAGTGAGCACACTTGCCCAGAGGGAACACACTGTTCAGTGTGGTGGAAACACAAAACCAAGAATCTGTCTAAGTACCATAAGCAGAATGCAGGGCAGAGGTGGCTCAGTAGTTAAAACGTTGGACTTCTAATCAGAAGGTCATGAGTTTAAATCCCACCACCAAACTGCCACTGCTGGGCCTTAAGCACTGCTGGGCCCTTAACCCTTAACTGCTCAGCTGTATAATTCAGATACATTTAAGTGCCATAAATGTAAATGCAGAAGCTGTTGTTCTGAATTGTTCCAGAAACACTTTATAAGTTATAATAACCTTGGCAGAATTGTGCACCTCATACTGACCATTAGAGAGAGAGAGAGTGATTAAAAGTGCTACTATATTATTCACTCTGTCCAGCCCTGGCCACTAGACCTCAGCCCCATATCTTCATCCTGCACACCATCTCCATTTTCATTAGTTTGCATATTCAGTCATTAACGACAGAAAACTATTTTTTCCTTCTCCCACCACTCTTTCTTTCGTCCTCTCTCACTTCTAAAGTGGCACAGTGGAGTCAGCTCTTCTGAAAATTTAATGCCATTAGAGACTCCGCCTTGAGAGGACGCAGAGCTCCAGCAGGTTGAGAAGAGGATATTGATGACTGTTATTTATAGAATTTCAGCTAGCTTCCTTACACTGAGCACCCAACCCATAGACCAGGTTACAGCTGTTACACACACTTAACATATTATTACACACACACACACACACACACACACACACACACACAGCATCTATAATCACCTCACAACAAAAGCTCCTGTAAGTCTTTAGAACCGAATACTGAAGCAGGTGTCGATTACTGTATGCAGTTATTACATGCTAATAGTCGTCCATGCAGCACCTGTTTCAGGTGAACACCTGACACCTGAGTAAACACTCAGTTGACCCTGACGGCTCTCAGCTGACCCTGACAGAGTGGACGAGGCTGCTGCGTGTCTTCCCGATACAAAAAAACTGAAACAAACCTTGATGAGTACTGAATAGAGAAGAAACCAAGTGCAAGTTAGAAGAAAGCAAAGCGCTGACATAAGTCTCTTGAGCTCTACCTCAGTCTGTGATTTCAGTCAGTTTCACAGAACCACACCCTCTCTGTTATCGCTGTCGGGTGGAGCACAAAAAAAGCCTAATGTGGTTTGCATAATATAGACCATGAAGGAGATCTCATATCACCCAAATGGCTATTCGACATGAGAATCACACAGATGTGTTTTTTATTAGAGCTTTACCGGTTTCACAGATTATCATGGAATTAAAAGGGTTTAAACTTGACAATTCTACAGATCCATGCCTCTATAATCATAACTACAATCACAGTTTGTCATGTCAGACATGAGTATGGGCAAAAACATCTGTTCTGGAGAAGTCAGCATTTACATTAGATCTTACGGTGGAATGAAGCGCGGCAGCGACATCAACGGTCAAAAACACGCACTAAATGTTATAAAGTATGACCTGGTCTGTTTACTTTCCAAGTCCAGATTTATGCAGCACATCAGTGACTGTTATGTCAGGTAATTACACAAAACATCCCCTAGATTTGATCCATTTGGGCTGTGATATTTCATTATATGTCATTAACCAAGTGGAAATACAAGTTAGTGACATCCACATGAATATATAGCCAAAATTCTGTGAACACCGAGCCATCACACCCATTTGTGATTCTTGCCCAAACTGTTGCCCCAAAGTTGGAAGCATACAATTGTCTTGATCTCTTTGTATACTGCAGTATTTTAACTTCCCTTCAATAAAACTAAAAGGTCTAAACGTGTTCCAGCTTGACAACACCCCTGTGAACAAAGTGACATCCATGCTTTGCCAAGGTTGGAGTGGAAAAACTCATTCGGTCAACACAAAGCCTTAAGCCCAACCCTAGTGAACACCTTTGGGATGAAGTGCTTGACCTCACTAATGCTCAGACACTTCAAAATCTAGTGGGAAGCCTTCCCAGAAGAGTGAAGGTTAAGATAACAGCAAAGAGGGACTAACTCTTAAATGAGATGTTTAACAAGTACATATGGTTGTGATGGTTAGGTGTCAACAAGCTTTTGAACATACTGTGTATCTAGGAGATCTGGTGAGACATCTGGTTAGCTAAATAAAGATAGCTGTGTAAATTCTGATGTTCGATTAGCATCTCTGGGTAGGATATGTAAAAGTATGTGTCGTTTTTAAATGGTGTAAAAAGAAAAGTTCAAGCCTCCTATCGTGGTGTCATCATTATTATAAAAACACTTGGCAGACTGTCCAACCCCAATATCACATCTGTTCGGTTTGGCCAATCGATGGTCACAGGGGAAGTACTACAAGAAAAGGACCTGATGAGATTCAACACTATCCATGACACCTTCCTCCAACGCTCGGCAAATTATTCAGAGACAGAAAAAGGAAACGAGAGAGCCATTTAGCCGCGCTCGCACTTGCCATCCGTCTCCTGCATACACGCACACACAAACACATGAACATGTGCAGCAGTGGGGCCGCTGTCAGGTGATCAGCATCAGTCGTTGGATCCTCGTGCTCCCTGGCGAGGGCAGAAACTAGGCCAGGCCTCAGCAGAGCCGGCATTGCCGCCGTGGCCCTGGCCGCGGGAGCTGAGCCTCATGCTCATTAATACACTCCTGACAACAACGTGCTCGCCAGCAAACCCCTGTGACGATCGCTCACACCCATGGCCCCCTTCGCTGCTCGTTGGCGTGGGGAATTAACCTGGGAGGGGTGAAGAGAGGCAGGAGGATGGGGAGGAGGGGGGTGCTAATAGGCTGAAATTAATCAACAATGCCTGATTCGACACAGAGGGGTGGCTCGAGTGCCAAACAACACCCTGTAAATGCTAATGGTGTTCCTGCTCACTCTCTCACCCACTTAACATCTGCAGCCTTCTGAAACATGGCCTCCTCCTTCAGCTGCCTTTCCCTCAGCCGATGCATATTGAGAAAAAGCTCCCTAATCTCTCTTCCGTTAAAGGAACCAACATTGCACATATAGTGAGACTACACCAGCTGTGTCCAGGGTGTACTGCATCATACTTACACCTTAAGACTAGAAATGGGCTCCTAGTGGTGTGATAAGATGTTTACCCTATACACTTCATAAGTGTTTACCCTATTGACAAAAGATTATAGCTTCATATCTCGACAGCCGTCCGTGGTCCAAGAGAGCAAAACTGATGCTATCTGGGTGGGAGGGATGGCATTAATGTCCAATCAAGGGCATTTATCCATGCAGGGAAAGGGATTGTACAATTTTTTTTGTACATCTTGTGGCCTTGTGTTGAGGACACCAGTCTTGTGACCAGAAGATTCCAGGTTTGATCCCCTCAATGGACAAGACATGACCAAAGTGCCTTTAGCAAGGCTTCTAGACCCCCAACTATTCACTGGGCGTCATGGTTTGGGGCTGTAACCCCCACCCCCACACCGCTCCAGGCAAGTGTGTTCACTGCCCCTTAGTGTTCACTATTGAGTATGTTTCAGTGCACAGACGGGTTAAATGCAGAGGTCACATTCATGTGTGCAAAACACAGTGGACAAAAAGTTGACTTTCACTTTTCCCCCTCATTCTTGATGGGTGACATCTTTCTTGTGATAGGGAAGAGCGAGTTAGTGGCCAGTAACTAGTAACAGCCTGATATACAGCCGATACAGCAAGTGTAACCAGACGTTCTCTGTGTTGATGAGAAATAATGTTGCTTAATATCTCATTTCGAAAAGTTCTTTATATACTTGTCTGAAGTTGTCCTTCCTGACTTCTGTTTAACCAGTAACACCTACACAGACCACATCCTGGAAAATACCCTCACTGAGTTATATAGACTCACTGAGTTATAGACTCACTGAGTTATAGACTCACTGATTTATAGACTTACATCAACATTAACCATAACAGACCAGTGGAACGGTCGAATTCCAGATTCCAGCCCAGATGTTTTATAAGAAACATGCGTCTTTGTCTTGCATGCATCAGGTGAGATTATAGTTTGCAGTAAATATAATTAAGTCTTGCAGTATTTGATCCTTTAATAAACATATATTTGGTGTCTGATATTTAAGACATATATCTGATTTACAATGCACTATATTCTGCACCTGTAGATTATTTTATATTGTGAAAAAAAAAAACACCTGCCGCCCAAAAGAATAAAACAATCTTTGATCTTGTGTAGTGCTGTCCTGCGTTGGGCGTGTGCTATGAGTTTCTCAGCTGTCACGCCAGCAGAAGTCAGTGAGTGTGAACAGGGAGGTGTTCTTTGAACAGTGTTGAGATGTGTGTCTGGCACTGTCTCTGTCCCAAGCCAACAAAGGACGCCTTTCTCCTGAAGGAGTGCTGGTGGCCCGCGTTCTCGGCACAGCCGTGCCTCTGAAAGAGCGGCTCTTACCACCTCCGGAGAGGTAGAACAATAGGCGCCTCAAAGGCCAAGAATAGCAGCCTTCAAGCCTGCCAACATGCCATAAATGAGCCGTTCTCTCACCACTTCACCTCTTTGGCAATGGAAAGACATCTACATGTGAGTAAAAAAAAAAAAGCTGTGGATTGGGTTGCAAAAATGTGAAGGATTTGTTGAAAAAAAAAAAAAACAGACACATGCATTTCCCCTGGCCGGATCTCATTAGGTCTGTCTTCAGATGGGACTTGGGTGGGGACATGAAGAAAGTGGGTCAGGAAGAGATGCTGAAGTAAGAGACAGAGAGAAAGAGAGAGAGAGAGAGAGATTCACAAAGAAAAGGAGGGAGGTAAGAATTCCCCTGATTAGCACAAATGGATCAGTCCCATGCCCTGATGCTTTCATCTGCTCTCAGTGGACAACTCAACCTGGGACTTTCGCACAGACACGGCTTGTGTCTGCTGTATAAATTTTGAATGTTACCTGGTCTCCTAAACAAAAGGCAGCCTGGTCTGTATGGAAAGACAGTCTCAATGACAAGATTCCTGAGAAATGTTAGGATTTAAGTGTGGTGTACAGTGTGCACAGGACTCAACACTGTCATCTCACCCCAGAGAACATGCTCAGAGAGAAACAGAGGCATTGATCTGGTGTAAGCCACAAACCACTTTTCCAGTGCACAAAATATCACAACCAGAGAACGGTAAATGTGCTTCTCTTGTACTCACGGTACTTAGGGTGAAGCTAATACACGTATTCACTGTTAAATACTTAACCATACTGCAACACACACCATAAATACATATACTCAACATTTTCAGTGTAACATATGCTATGCTATATACTCATACGGAGTAAAACACATTAATATAACATATACACTAAAGTGCAAACTGGTATTCGACAAGGAAATACAATTGGGTATGGACGCCACAAGCATGTGGTAATATCCTGTAGGTAATGAAGACTGTACTTACAACAGTCCACAATTCTGAGATCTGGTGACTTAGGTGGGAATGTTCCTCATACCATAATTTGGTGTCTTTAGACAAGTGTGGTGGTGCTTTGTCCTGTTTAAAGTGGCCAAACCCATCAGAATGAATGCATGGCGTCAACGGGTGTAACTCATCAGAAAGAAAGCGCTCATAGTGTTCACCTATCAGAGGCGTTTGTAAATGTACCAGGGGTCCCATGGAACGCCAGTTAAACAAACCCCATCACTTTATATATAAGCACTACTAATGATGTGCATAGATGGTGTTTGCATAGGCGTATTTGTACATGGTTTACTGGCACTTTAGTGCAGTATAATAATATAATACACAACAATATAATTATATGATATATATGTAATATATATAATAAAATAATGCTACAGCTGAGCTGAGGCAAAAGGTGCATTAAACCGAATCGAAGTCTTTACAGTGAAGATGAGCAGAAAATAATTTTAGAATGCACAAAATGTCCAAACCTATTAAAGATGAACCTGAAGAACAGAAAACCACGTCAAACTGCACTGAAGTTGCAGAAAAACATCACCATGTTTTTTCCTGTTTAAACTCTCCAGATTCAATTAATTTAATACCAGTGTCACCTACGGTTCCTTACTGATAGGAGACCGAAAGAAATAGCAGGTGTTAGTGGACGGCACCTGTAGTTACAAAAAGTCTAAAACTACTCACCAAGAATAATGAACACAAAATAGGGTAAAAAAAACTAAACAAGCTTACAAGCTACGGTCAGCTGTGATCCAATAAACACCCACAGTCATGTGCGATCAAAACCACACTGAGGTAACAATCTTCTAGCTAACCTCCAGCTTGTTGGAGCACTTTGAATTGCCCCATGTATGAATTGTGCTATACAAATAAACTTGCCTTGCCTTTTCCTCTCTTAAAAAAACTGGTTTTATAACCATCAGAATTGCATATGTACCTAAGATGCTGTGATGTGAGGTGTGTGTGTGTGAGAGAGAGTGTGTGTGTGTGATTAAAAATGAACAGTGGAGTGGATTTTTAAATATTAAATAAAATAATCACAGCAGGGCCAATGCTCTGAGAACTTGGTACTAAATACAGAGCTGATTGAAGAACGCACAGGGAGTAAAAAGCTCAGAAATGGAATTCAGACAATAGTAATTATACAGGTTTCCTACAGCCACCATCCTCAACTGTCACAAAGTCACCCAAAGTTCCTTGAGAAGCTAATACAGCGCTCCATCAAATATTAATAACAGACTGTGTGGTTTCAGACCTTATGTGTTTAGCCGTCATGGCCCGTCTGTACGCTTTTTATAAACACAAACTCAGAAAATCTCTCCTAAGTATACAAAGTGATATCCTGACTGATGTGTTTGTGACTTGAAGTACATGTCTGAGTAATGATGTGTATAGGTTTGAGACCTTAATGCATTTGGCTTCCCTGTGGTGTGTATAATCGCCTTTGTTTTCAAGGTTTGATTAAAAGTTTTTTAATTCACCTTCTTTCCTATGTTAAACAATTTATTTTTTATAAACATAATATAAACATGTTGTTTTGGAACAGCAATGTCAATTCATTTCTTTTTTAATTTTTGCTATACACTAAAGATGTATAAATTTGAAATCAAATTATGAATGAGATGATAGATCAGATTTTTACATCTAGATATATTAAACAGTTTAGAACATGGCTAATTCTGTTTGAAGCCACCCATTTTTTCCCAGTGATCAAAAATACTGGAACATTACCGGAAAGGTCTTTCTTCAAGCGTAGTTGTGTCCTGTTTAGATTAAATGGCTCTGAATAGGTTTTACTTATAAAAAAAGCATTTGTTGGATAAACAGTATAAATACCAGTGAGCATTACATAGAAAAAAAGCTAGCCATGTTGAAGCTGAGAAATAAGGAAAAAATCAAAAAGCCACTGAACACACATGAGGCATAGCCAATAAGTGCTGGGTGATCTTCCAAAAAAACATATTACAATCTTTTAAATCAAAGACACAATTATTTTGCGAGATCTGAATTGTGATCTTTCTTCCCAACTTTGAAATGTACTGTAGTAAATATTTTTTAGAAATTAAGTCCGGGTTTGATTCCCGCAACGGATAGGACACACCTGAAGTGCCCTTAAGCAAAGAATTTAACCCCCGAACTGCTCCC
>JAOVVF010000036.1:24017925-24028787 GCA_028565595.1 Duopalatinus emarginatus | reverse complement strand
TATATATATATATGTGTGTGTGTGTGTGTGTGTGTGTGTGTGTGTGTGTGTGTGTGTGTGTGTGTGTGTGTGTTTTAAGTTTTTGCCTCAGATAAAATTCATATTCGTGTTATATTTCTAAAAATGTAAAGAAAACTGGAACTGTCATTCAGCTGTTTAACACTGGCTACATTACTACAAATGTCTACTATGTAGTTTCTACTGGTTCAGCTTTGTTTTTTAATTTAGTTATTCTGTCAACCAAAACAATGATACCTTCAGTCCTGCTAGAAATATTAAAGTATTTCAGTTACATGAGTGTGAGTCAAACATTATCCAAAATCTGGCTGTGGAAGTTCTTTTAATCAACTTTCAGAAAAACACAAATACATTATTTTTCATAATAATTTGAAATAAAAGTGTACTGAAATGATTTTCAATACACTTTCATACCTGAATTATTAAACATGATTTAGGCTGAGCTGCGAGCCACAAATGCACTGCTGTCTTCATTACTACATCAGATGTGAATTTTCATCCTCTAAGGGCTTCAGAGGACCAAACTGGTAATAAGCTGATGAGGCAAGATCAGAAATATAAAAAAACAAGTTTTTACAGAGTGATGACAGTATGGGCAGCAGTGTGTGGACGTATATGCAACAACACGGCACCCTTGAATAGCGATCCTCTGTATTTTGTTTGAATTTTAGGCTTCACCTCTTCAGTGAACATCTCATTGTAACAATCACTGTTGATTGTTGAACCTTTTTTCCTGATAATGTTTCAATACTGGTTTCTTGAGAATCTCAGAAAACTGTAAGTATCAATTTTCCAGCTGATTGATTGTTCATTGACTTTTAAACTTTTTCTTGGTCAGCTGATTGAGGATGTTTCTGTTTGTGCTCTGTGAGTTCTTCCAAGATTATAATCTAACTGGAGTGCGGATAATTTTTGACTCATCCTTTGTATTTCCTGAATTTTTCTTGTCATGGAGCATATGAACAAATGAACATTTGTAACTGATGCATATCTTATCTTAAAAATAAATGATAAAATAATAAAAAACAACTTTTATTTAAAGTTGTTTTTTCCTGTTGTTCTGTTACTTCAAATTACTTCAAAAACTACTATAATTACAAGAATGTTTACATTCTTACATTGTAATACATTATAATATTATTAATACTGAACGGCTGTTAGTAATAAAAATAATTCTGTCAATATTGTCTGAGAAATGTGCATGTGTACATCACATGCCAGCTCAGAACAACTGATCAGCCAGAATATTAAAACCACAAAAGGTCAGTCAAAATAACAGTGATTATCTTTTTACCATGGCATTTGTCAAGGGGTGGGATATACAAGACAGCAAGCAAACAGTAAGTTCTCGAAGCTGATGTCTTGGAAACTGAGAAAAATGAATAAAGAACTGAGTGACTTTGACAAGGACCAAACTGTGACAGCTGGACGACTGGGTCAGAGCATCTCCAAAACAGTAGGTCTTGTGTGGTGTGTCTCATTATGCAGTGGATATTACTTACTAAAAGTGGTTCAAGGAATAACAAACTGTGAGCTAGTGACAGGGTCATGAGAGCCCAAGGGTCACTGATGTGCATGGGAGTGAAGGCTAGCCCATCTGGTCTGATCCTACAGAAGATCCACAGAAGGTTCAGTTGCTATTGTCCTGGTGCCACAGCACACTTTTAGAGGTCTTGTGAAGTCCACACCTCAACAGGTAGGAGCTGTTTTGACAGCTGTTTAAGCAGCAGGATTAATGTTATGGCTGATCAGTGTATGTTAAACCTAATCAAATCAAAGTGTACACTGACTGGCAAGAGCCACAGCCTATCCGGAAAGAGCAGATAGTCTCTGACATTACACTATTAGATAAATAATAATAATGATTTATCTTTATTGTGAAATTAGTTTCAGACCCCAGTTGAGATCTGCATCTATTTTGAAATATTCCTCCACAAGTGGCCTATGGTAGCTTTTTCCACCAGAGAGGAAGAAAATTCCCAAACCCCACGTAGCTTTAACCAGCAACCGAATGAAGCGCAGTGCACTTCGGAAGGGGCTTTCAGTTAACTGTATAAGTGACTTCTAACTGAATCTGTGACATGAGACGTGACAGAAAGCCTGACTAATATTAAAGCAAAAGTTTCTGGTTTTACACTTTAAATTCAGCCTGAATATTAGCCATTTATTATTTTAGATGGTCACTGAAGTCTTGAACCTAAGAACTGTTCCTGAACTGTATATATATATATATATATATACATATATATATATATATACACACAATATATGACAATGAAATGTATGTATTATTTATAAATCTGTTGCATTTTTTTATGTTTGCTCTATATGTATAGAGGTTTTGAGCTAGTAATGTATAAGCTAATTGCAACTATATACAACTATTTAAAAAATTATATTCACAAATGCTTCATATTAAGGTTAACTAATATTATATACTGCATTATTATTTTGACTATTATTATTATGTATTAGTTACATATGTAACTTTATAGTTACGTTATGTTTTAACTGAATATTAACTTCACCTGGACTAATGTTTATTAAACCCATAACTGAAAATAAAGCCTACATAAAGCATGAGCATTACAGCATGTATCTACAGAGCTCTGGCCTAATGTAGTAGTTTTGAATTGTAACAGTTAAAATTCATTAACGTTGGTTCATATTTTTTTACTGTGGACATTTAACTCATTTATGCACATGTTGATTATTTGATTTCATTCATCATTGTGAAAATACTCATTTATGTTTGACACTGGGGTATTTATGCTAAAATTCATGGTATGTATTGCATTAAACATGTCAGTTAAGCATAACCAGCCTCCTCAACCATAGTCATGTACACACGATTACAACAGCAGGCTAAATATTGTCTATTTTCTAATAGAGTACAAAGAGTTCATTTAATTAATAAGAAAAGTGAGAAATAAAACTCAATCATTTAGTGTTTTTTAAAAGCTAGTCAACCATCTAAAATATAACTCCTTCTTTTATCTTACACACTAATCCAGACAGACTTGTTTACATGTCCACTTTGAGTAGAACAACAATTCTCCTACTTTACTTTTAATTAATTAGACCCTATGGTCAGCATTCACAGGACACATATTTGACGGCTCGTCTGTTCGTGCTACATAGAATGTTCTTTATTTAGCATGAACTATATAAGACTCCAAAGTGTCTAAGTGTGAACAGAGACAGGAGACAAGATCAGGAGCTTAGAGAGGAGAAGAGAAGAAAGCCTTGAGGAGAAAGCGGCTGAGGCATTAGACTGCACAGCCGCAGAGTCAAATCTGTTCTGTGATTTGTGAAAAGAAAAACAAGATGCACGCATTCCCTTTATTCATGATTCATTTATTTGTTTATTTTCAACTGTACTAGTTTTATTGCAATCTGGTTAATTCACATTTAAAAAGCAGACATCATCCAGTTGAACTGAAAATCAATGATATTCATTTTTACAACAACCATAAGGCCCATGAACTGCAAAATTCCATCAAAACCATTATGTTTTTGTCAATTCATGTTTTTTGTCTTTTTTACTGTAATTAGAAAAAAAGAAAATATATAACAATAATAATAGAAAGGAGAAAAAAGATATTACGACTGGCAAGCATTCACAACACAGCACAAGTACCTATTTACTGCAAGAAATAAAAGGTACGAAAACCAAGAGGGAAAAAAACCAAAGGCATTAAAAGAAAAAAATGGCACCAATGAAGTTGTATACAATAAGCAACAGAGGACATGGTAAGTGAAGCATTTCTAGAGACTAAAATCATAGAGTTTCTTTTTTCCATTTTCTCTTTTGTTCCAAAAAAAAAAAAAAATCATAAAAAAATTTAAATGCACAAATGGGAAGCGGGGACGATAAAAAATACTGCACGTAGAATACCTTTTTCTCTTCTCCTTCATCTCCCCCCCTTTCTCCTTTTCTTTTTTTAATAGCATATCCCATTAATATTCGTTCCCCACCGTTCGTAATAGCTGCGCCTGGTGGCGGAATCGTTAGAGTTTTACATGTGAGTAGCAAATGACACTTTGATTGGCTGTGATGTTGAAATGGGCGTCCCCCACCGGGCCTGGGTTGGGGTTCCGGGCTGAACCGGGAGTCCTGCGGGGCTCGGGCTCACTGCGCGTGCTGGCTCAGTGTGTGGTTCTGCACAGGAAGAGAAGAGAACCCATGAGGAGAGAAATAATAAGCTACGTGCCCACATTGCAACCCCCTCCCTCCATCCATCTCTCTTTCTAGCCACCCGCCAAGCTTCTCTGTCCATCTTAGGGCCAGCACCCCCTCTTTGATAAGGGAGTACCTGCTCTCTAGCCACATGTGTGCCTTGCTTTCTTTTCTTCTCTCTTGCCTTTCTTTTTTTGCCTTTCATATTATGCAAAGCTCGTCACACATCAAGTATCTTTAAATACACACACATTCTTTATTTATATTTCTCGGAATGCTGAGAAAACAATGCATATATAACATTTATATTATATTTGCTTTCAAATTTCTCTCATCCATGGTGACCAAAACCAGCGTTGTTTATGTGCAGCTCTTTTTTTAAATTCATATTTATGAATATTTTAAATCATCATTTCAATCCCTTATGAGACGTGCATTTTATGGGTCCTTAAGTGCAGCGTATAAATTTATAATCATAATGATACATCCTCTGGTGAACCACGAATGCTACGATTCAAATGTGCACAAAGAAAATTGCCGCACAGGATCATCACTGGACAATGAGGAGTTTAGCTGTAAGAAGAGCAGGAAGTGAAGATATGCAGGGACATGACAGTGGACAGTGTGTTTCACTCTGGCTGCTTTTGCTGTGTGCACCATAAACGCAATTCCCAGCCAATGGACATCCATCAACATTTCCTTCTCAAAGCTGCTTTACGAGATTAATCTCCCTGAGACAGAGATTTGCGTTTTTGAGGAAATAGAAGGAATGAAAAGAAGTAGAAAAAAAAATAAACCATGAAGGATTAAACATGGTTATCTGTCAATAAATACTTCTTATGTCGGGCTCTTATCTGAGAATACATACAGTATTTTTGTAAATGACTGCTGGCACAAGGGCCATGCGGTTTCAGGAGAGGGCCAAGCCTCAGACCGAGGAGAGTTTCAGACCACTTGGTCTGTCTTTCTTCCCTCCTTTCTTTCTTTCTGATCTCCTACCCCTCCCACTTAGAGCAGAGCAGAGAAGAGAGGACATGATGGAGGGAGGGGGCCCTCTCCAGCGAGGAGCCGCATCTCTCTGGGAGCCACTGACCCCATTATGAGTGCAAACCACTTTTCAGCGGCACATCTCTTCACCTGCATTACCATCCCCTCGCAGCAGAGGTCAGCGTTGCTTCTAACTCTGCCTGTGTTCCATCACGATGGGCAATGACGACGGGCAGGGGGAGACAAAAACGAAGGACTGCAGCATCTTGAACAAAAATAAACCGTCCTGTTGTCAAAGCCTTGTCTATCTAACTGGACTCTAGGGCAACAGTGGTCCATTTGAACATGTGCATGTGGTGTGTGTGTGTGTGTGCGTGTGAGACGTTTTGATGGAGTGGGGTGCGGAACGATGACAGATAATGATAGAGGAGAGGAATACTACATTGGAGTAAATACTCATATATGTATAAATATAATACAAGTGTGTGTAAGCAGGTTTGTTATTTGTTGGACAAGTTTCACACTGTGAGTAGTGATTTCATTCAGGAGTATTACTATATATTTTCCTGTGTATGTGATTGTGGGAATCTTATGCACATAACCTGACTGTGTGTGCCGTTGTGTGTGTGTGTGAGTCTGTGCTTCTCCCCCAGGTGCAATGGGTTGTGTGGAGCTCTATTGATTTGCAGGAGGAGGGATTGAGAGGCAGTGAGGCTCCCTGGAGCCCAGGGTTACACCGCAACTGCAGTGGCCTGATGGAAACTGCACAGTACGAATGGAGGGAGCTGAGTAAACAAACAACACACACACACACACTTACACACACACAAATGTATACGCTGCTGGGATACTACACACTCTTAACACTATGCACCAACACACACATGATAAACTGACATAGACGCTACACAGACCTACTCAGCAGCAACTGGACAGACTTGACAACACACATATCCGTGTCAGACATTGTGCCTGCCCGTGTCCACGATTTGCGGCTGGCGCAGAGGCAGTCGCGCCAGCAACACTTGTTTAAATTAGTTAATCAGTGTGTTGGAACACACATTTTTAAGCGGGTCGCAGTTTGCGCTCTTCATCCGAGCGCCTTGTCGGGGGGCGGCGATATTGATCAAGCCACAGGCGATCGATCACTGGAATAGTGTGTGTCTCTGAATTTGATAATGACTCGCAGTATGACATCAGTGCTATGCAGCTGTAATTGATATATTCTCAGAGAGGCAGAAAGAGAGAGAGAGACAGATAGAGACAGACAGAGACAGAGGGTAGTTAAACATTATGAAAAGAGGGCTATACTACACTTTCCTAAACAATTCCCATCCTACACGGATATAGAAATACATTGCTGTGTAAACAAAGCCATTCAGTTGTTCAGCAGCTTTACTAGACACGGATTCAAAGGAATATTCCATAATTTCTATTCCATCTGTAGCAAATAGCACAAACAAAACTTTTTCCCATGTACTGAGAAACCAACAGAAACCTGTTTAGTCAACAGCGGCCCCAATAACTTTCTCTGCATTTCTCTTGCCTGAGGTACTCGCCCATACCATCAGATATGGTACATAGATATTAAGCTGAATAAACAACAGAATATCCTTTTAATCCTGGCATGCGTCCTGCCTGAGTCTTCATGTGAATTTTCTTAGTCCTGCACGGCTGCACACAGCCACATTACACCTGCACCGAGTCCTCAGTGTGGCCACTGCTGCGCTCCAGCAGGGGGGAGGCACACCAGGTAGAACAGCCGCCTTCTCCCCCCGCTCATCGCCAGAACTGGGGGGTGGCTGCGCGCTTGGCAGAACAGCCCCTCGGAGCTCAGTCAATATCTACGCTGTCATTGTTTTCCTAAACTGGTTATAAAAGAGAGGCTAAATCCTGCAGAGCTGCACACTCCTGGGAAATATGGCCCAGTCCCATTACTAATGCAGAGACCGCCAGACTGCTGCGCCCGCTAAGGGGGAGGAGGAGAGAGGGAGATGAGAAGAGAGGGAGACGAAGCGAGGGAGAGTAGGGGGGAAGAGAGATAAAGGAAAATCAAATCTGCGTTTCCCAACACTGCCTCTTTTCACATTCGAGCATGTGCACGCTGCCGGACCGGAGCTGCTATCATGTCACTTTCAATCAGGCCTCTGTGTGCGTGTGTATATACTGCAGGGCCCCCGGCTCCCAGCTCTGTGGTGCCCCCTGGGGACGGCGCAGTATCTGTGAGACTGTAATATATTGGCTAGCTCCGTTCAAACAGAGAAAGAGGGAGAAAGAGACAGACAATGCTACCAGTATGCTGGATGCACCGTCATGATAGTGTGATGGGAAAGTGGAGATGTGGTTAACGTTCGGTCTGTAAACTGGTCCTGTCAAAGGACCTCATTGTCTTATTAGTGTATTAGAACATAAACACATACTTTAAACATCACATGTACCAGTGGTCTACAGTACGCTTTTAACACTGTCTGACCAACAGTGGTCACATATGATATAATGTTGAGACTCCACTATATGTTTACCGATACTAAGAAAAAACCTAAAGCCTTCACTTATACTTGACTTATAATGGAAGTCTAAGTGCATCTTGAAAATTCTGAACATGCATAATACTATATAGCACAAAATGTACCGCAATTAAAAATATTAAAACCCCAAGGCTAGTCTGTTATTCCATTAAGGAGTGAAATAACAACAAACTGAAGCACCTTAAAATCGGCTACTGACACTATATGCTAATGATACACACGTTTTTATTAGTAAGTCTTATATAAGAAGTCTTTTATTAGTAAAAGCTAAATTAGGGGTAAATACTTACGCAATCCAATTAAATTATTATTTGTACTAATTTATGTACAAATAATAATTTAATTGGATTGCGTAAGTATTTACCCCTAATTTAGCTTTTTAGCTTTTAGCTTTTTTTTTAGCAAACTACATTCCTTGAAAAAAACCCACTACATTATGGCATTTTGTGTTATGACATACAATCCCAAATACGTCCACTAAACTGAGTAGACTAAGGTGGCCTGAAATCTGATGTAAGATGTCTTATTATGAGCCTGATGTTGAAGGAAGTCACTGCAAAGCTTTAAATATCCTGGGTGGAATACAGGAAATAAAAGACAGTGAAGGTTTCGTGGGGTCATTAGGCCATCAGCCCAACACTACACAACACATAATCACAAAAAGTAGTCTCACTGAGAATAGATGAATTATAAATATTTTATACATCATTCATCAAAACCTTTGACAAAAGGAGTCGCCCCAAAAACTGCCCTTAGACTTACAATAGAGTTTTTTTATTCATGTACAAACACATTCAGTAGTTAATCTTTGAAGGCCTTTTTTAGCATACTGAAACACACACACACACACACACACACACATACACACATACACACACATGTTCTCTGTGATTCGAATATGTTATATCTATGGATTACGGACTGGGCAGGAGGAAACACTATGGCTAGCAGGAGAGAGGGGGAAGAGAGGTGGGGGAAGAGAGCAGTGTGTGTAGCTTTGCTCTCAGGACACAGGCCTGTCCCTCTCTGCTCCGTTTTTAACACAAAATGAAAAATCACCTTTGCCGCTTGGTGCACTTTAGTGTGGCTTATTTTTAGACCCGCTTGACAGTCTTCCAAGGGCCGGAGACTAACAGATGGGCTGTCTTAAAGCTTCATATGCTCTCAGCTCTCACCTCCCAGAGACAGGAAACTCACTTGGGAGTGGGCTACAAATAAACGGCCCCCTGCCCTGCCCCTGGATTCCCTCACTTACACACACACAAACACACAACTACACAGGAAGCCTGCACCCAGCCAGGGCCTGTCCATGTCCCTCTCCCTTTCTCTGCGGCAGTGTCCTGTTTCACTACAGTGCAGCACGACCTGCGCATTGCACACTGTCCCATGGGGACTTCTTCCTGCCCCTCTTGATGCCACTTCATAATGCCAGAACTGGATTCACACACGAGTCACTCACGTATGACTGACATGCTCAGAGTGACCACACAAACACTTAAGAGTACCTAATAATTCCTTTTGAGTGCAAAAATAACAGTGGATCAGATTGCACAGGTGAAATCAGACAAAAAAAAATTCTCCCTCTTGACACAAAGGAGCTGACCTACTGCTGCACGCGGTTACTGTCGTGCAACCTGATCTCACACAGGCGCACACTGGCTTCAAACACAGACACACACTCCTTAACACAATATCAAACACCTGCACATATAGACGCCAGCGCCTCTGTCCCACACTTGTCTATTGAGAACCCATTTTCAGCCCATTAATCATCCAATTATTCTGAACAAATTAGGTAGCTTAGGGATCTACCTTAAGAAATGTATTTCCTAGTGACTAATAAGGTAGTTCCTAAATGTCAACACATACTCGAGGAAAGACATGGAACAAAGCTTCCTTCATGTAAAATACAATTTTACACAAATTTACAATTTATTTTTTTTTTATTAATATCTAACTTAGAAAAAAACACTCTTTTGATACACAAAGGTCAGATTTATATTTATATAATATACTAGTATATTTATACTGTACAATTTATTACACAACCTTGTTAAATACTCGATTCTGTTTGGTCACTTCTGGTATTCTACAGTCTGAAATGGATGAATAATAGACCACTGCTATGGATGCAGGTCTGATCACAGACACTAATCACAGACCACGTTCAAATAAATAAATCTGCCGTCTTGTAACTTGTTTCTTTAATAAACAAATAAAAAACATCAATGCATTCAATAACCATTAAAAATATGATTTTTTATATGAGATTTTTTGTACATTAATTTTAATATATATGAAGTATAACACAAATGGTAATATTTGATTAGGTTGCTAGGTTAGATTATGTTGCAGTTCCAATCGTATAGACTAAAGGACTACTATTTTTATTGCAGAAGCAATAAAACCATTTTTAAATCAATATCTTGTGTCATATGATTAATTTCTTCAGTGCATCAGTAAGTAGCCATGTAATAAGCAGGATAACATACAGTGAGCTGGTCGTTATTGCTAAGATCTTGCCAGGGTATTGCAGGAATAACACTGTCAGGGTTAACTTTGCAATACTGCTTGCTGTACATTATCCCTGTACAAGACCAGTTTTCTAACCTCAAGCCATGGCTGCCCATATACTACAGTACACTACAACATAATCTACAATACTATATTATACTTTATACTATATATACAATACTATGTACTATACTATACTATACCATAATCTACTATACTATACTCCACTATACTATATAGGTTAGGAAAGAGACTAGTTTTATAAGTAATTTATGAAATATTTTATTTTCCCATACATTAATAAATTTCCAGCATGTGCTGCCACAGATATCTATCATTCCAAACCCATATATCTCAGTCACTTATCATCATGTTCAGAATTTTTACTAATGAGGAACCAATCTACAAGCACAAACAATCTACGGCCACTGAATTTAAAATAGCCAATCAGATAGCAACTGCTGGGATTCTGAAGCGTGTGGTTAAATAAATGTATTAAATAAGATCCTATATGATGACTAGCTAATGTACAAACCGGATTCCAAAAAAGTTGGGACTCTAAACAAATTGTGAATAAAAACTGAATGCAATAATGTGGAGATGGCAAATGTCAATATTTTATTCAGAATAGAACA
>JAOVVF010000036.1:23994484-24017891 GCA_028565595.1 Duopalatinus emarginatus | reverse complement strand
CATCTCCACATCATTGCATTCAGTTTTTATTCACAATTTGTTTAGTGTCCCAACTTTTTTGGAATCCGGTTTGTAAATGGTGCATCCGAGTGCATCTGTAATTTCAAGAAAATACGATCTTGGATAAGGTTCCAACATTTGTTCAGTCTCTCTTGCGAAAATGTTTCAAATAAAACATTTTTGGAAAGCTCAAATGTCTTAATGAATATAGTTTACAAACGTATTTACTGTACATGCTCAAGAATCCCTGAGAACCGTTTCATTTTCTAAACTAGTAGAGCCACCTGTGGAGCATTATATTACAACTCCCATTCACATGTGCATACTTCTACACAATCCTTTATTCTCTCCCTCTGATTCTCTCTTTCAACACACACCCACATGCACCGCTGTGGTACTGGTACTGAGCTCAGTGGGGCGGCGAGTCTTGAGGGTCCCAGACGGGCCACGTCATGGGTGACAGCGTTGTGGTAGGCTATGGGTAAGCTACGCTACACTAACTGCATTCTGCTGCTCAGAGGCGCACCGGAGTACACACACTCACTTTCCGTGTCACGGATACGACATACCCATGCTCGTCTCCAGGGAACGGGCTGGTTTGACTATAACACATTCCTAAACTAAGAGAGTGAGAGAGAGTGAACAAGAGAAAGAGAGAGAGAGAGAGAGACTGAGTTCATAAAACATTCTGGAAGATGCTGGTGCTGAGTGGAAAGGTGTGAGCTCCCTAGTCGTGTGTGTGCCCGTGCTCCCGTACATGTGTGTAAGAGTGAGAATCAGTTTAGGCGAACACAAGATTAAGACCCCTTTCTGTGTGTTGTGAGAATGTGACATAGTGCGAGAGACGAGGTGTGTATCAGACGTGCAAAAACGTAACCTGTGTGCATGAATGCGGGTGTGTGAAGATCCCCTGTGTGTGTATGCTTTCTGTGATCATTAGAGATCATGCTATCATAAAACATAGAGAGCGATTATGGAATTCTTTAACTCTACAGACAGCCTGAGAACACAAATACGACGCAACATAAGCTATGATGCTACCACAAGCTATGATATCACCCTTTTACACAACCTTGAAAACTAGAAGCTAATCACCTTTGCTTATGCTAGTAAATTAGCCAGCTAATGGCGTGCTTAACGGAGACAGAAGCATGTGTGTAACTTAACGCTGTTTAAAGCATACAAAGGAAATATGAAAGCAATGAATTCATGAAAGCAATGAATTAATATAATAAACTATGATTTGGGAATCATAGTTTATTATATTAATTCATTGCTTTCATGAAAGTATAAGAAGTTTAGAGTCAGTCATTTGTTTTGAGGTTGCTAGCTACTGTCGCTTTACTGCCAGACTTCACTTTATCTGCACTTAGAGATAATATCTAGTCATTGTTCTGCAAGAAAGTGATGTAGAGAAAACATCTGTGATTTAGAACGGTTTATAAGAATAAGAAGAATTCACTGTCACTTCTGATCTGAAGAAATTACACTAGATACACATTTCATATTTACTCAGTGCTGCTACAATAGCACGTAATCTAAAAAAACATCAAAACACAGGCAGGGGTGAATTCCAGAAAAAATATCCTTCTTAATATGAACAACTGCCTTTAAATCAACACACTGTGATGCTGTGTGTGTATATACTATACATAGTTACCTAAAATGTTTTGTTTTATATTACATTGTTTTAATTTCTATGTTGCTAAGGAGCAAACGTCCTTATAAGGATAGAAATACCTGACAGTCTTGACCTTGTGGGGACTCCCTGTTGGTCACTGCAGTTGAGATAAAATTTACATGTAACCATTAACAATTAGTTGCATTTAATGATAATGTTAATCACATCCTTACAAGGATACTAAGACAAATTTGTGTGGGTGTGTGGACGTTTCTATATCTAGGTTCGGACCACAAGCATAGGAACGTCTGTTAATAATGACCTTGAGGGGACATTTGGCTGGTCCTCATAAGAAATGTTTAGGGTGAGCTCAGGGTTAGGTTTAGACATAGTATTAGTCAGCTGCATTAATAATTATGCCAACAGAAGGTTTTCAAATCTGTGCATGTGCTCATTGTTTACAACCATCTTCTCAGGGACAGTGCTTATGCTCGTACGTCACTGTCAAAGCCGTGACAGGTACTGCCCCGATCTGGCAATCTGCAAGCGTGACAACACCGCGGCATGCAGAGCGGAGCTGTAGCACCACCGAACAACCCTGCTCAACTGTCATGTCTAACTGGGGAACACAAACTACACGCGCACTGCCAGAACAGAGTCTATTTTGTCCCTGCTCTCGCTGTTATGTCGTGTCTGTCCCCGTCTCCTCTCCGTTTTCCTGTGTGTCGCAGACAGAATGAGGGAAACGGTGTCAGCGGCAACGAGTAAAGGGCTAAAGGACTGTGTGGCAGATACGAGGACAAGGTTTACGGTGCTCCCGATGGATCCTTCCCCCTTCCCTCCCTTTCTCTTTCTCCTCCTCCCTTTCGTTCTCTCACACTACTCCTCAAATTATTCAATTTAGAGCAGACGCCACATCTCCCTGTGTGCCAAGCTGCTGAAGTTCACTCTATCTCGCTCTCCCTCCGTCTCTGCCTTTCCATCCCTCTGCTTCATCTATCCCTTCATTTCTCAAACCCTCTTATAGATCATTGTCTTGAGCAGGGGTGCTTCGTGAACCAAGCAGAGGGAGCGTGTGTGTGTGTTTATGTGTGCGCTCGTGTCGACAGCTACATCTTGCAAAGTGTGGAGAATTTGCAAACTGATGCATACTTTCATCACTATTCATTATACGCACACAAGCCCACGCAGACCCACATGCGCAGACACACACAGAGCCCAAACCGGTGTCCCATGTTGTAATAAAATGAATTCGAATGTCTTGATTTTCTCCGAAGATTTGTGCTGCCCCATGGTGAGCGGTTTTGATTTGAATTCACCAGGCCACAAAACTCGTCCGAGGCTCCAGCTCAGCAAGAGCACAGGAACAAAACAACAACAAAACAAGTAAACAACTTAAACATGTCCCCTCCTGCTCTGGCTTACTCTAGTGCCAGGCAGCGGTCCACGGTGTGTGTGTGTGTGTGTGTGTGTGTGTGTGTGTTCTCCCCGACAATCCTCTTGCATCAAACCTCCTGTATGCCATGATCTCACTGTCTGCATACCGAAGCCGAGGAACAACATACACAACCGACATAACAGCATAATCACATCAGTGCATTAATCAGAGGGCGATATCATTCATTTACTTTGACCATCAGTGTATAAGAAACGCCCTGATTATGGAGTCCTCTACATGACCTATTTGTGTATCCATTGCAGTTAAGCCTGTGGTGGATTTCTTACTCAGATACAGGCTGAGGGATGGGTGTATGTCTGGTGGGGAAGGGGCAGGGGAAGTGGGGGGGTTGTAGAGGGTTTAGAGGTGTGTGTGCTCTTCTCAGTTCAATGTTCATAGCTTTAAACTGGAGCTGCTGCCTATATTGCAGTCCCCAGGTTGCACCTCAAGTAGCCAGCCAATCAACAGTGAAGGGGGGATTGGGGAGACGTGTATATGTGTGTGTGTGTGTGTGTGTGTGTTGGGGTTAGGGGTCTGAAGAGAGCCCCCCAGATCCCCATTCTAATAAAACACTGTGCCATTCCACAAGCTAGGGCAGCTGGGACATGGGCAGACAGCCACGCGCTCACACACACGCACGCACACACATACACGCATAGATACCCAGGCACACACACATACGCACACGTGTACACACAATAAAACTGTATGTCAGCAATGATTATTTACAGCAAACATAAAACCAACAATTTGAGCCATAACGATATGCAGAACAGGCATCCTGGTCATTCTGACAGTTCGAGTGCTCGTAAAACGGAAATGAATTCCACATAACTGCGGATTAGGATTCGGAGAAAGGTGACGGGTTTGATCGCAACGATGTCTTAAAAATTAGATCCTGTGTAAAATTTTGTCTGTTAGACTAGCTAGGGATTAAATTAGAGGATGGGTGGGCTTAAAGAATATGATCCCTATCTTATTCTAGAGTATATATCTCTCTAGGTATATATAATTAGGAAGCATAGCTGAGCTATGCTGAAATGCTGAACAGACTTCTACTGCTATCTGAAAATGAACAATGAACTAGTGTCCTCATTTGGATAATTTAAAGCATTCACTGTATCTGTACAGAAGAATTGGAACAAAACTGACAAACACACACTACTGGAAATGGAAAAGGTCTGGCCAAATATAGCTCTTAAAGCAGAGCCGGATACATTAAAACATGCTTTAATGATCTTCTATCACATTCTATCAACACATATAATGATGAAGTCATCATACCTGTAATTGTTGTAACCCCTGACCGCACACACACACATACACACACACACACACACCTCACTGTGGTAAATAATATCACTCATGTCCAGCTTTCATTTGACAGATTGAGTTCAAATCTGAGGCCATGACAAATCTTTACACTGTAGTTGCTGTAGTTGAGCCCCCCCCCCCCACACACACACACACACACTCACACACACACACAAAAATCATACACACAAAACATTCTTACATCACTCTGCTTTTCGCCGACAGAGAATGCACAGACATCAAATATTCACTCTCAGGTAGTCAAGGGGAGGGAGCAGGCATCAACAATCAAGTGTACAGACCACTCTCAACCAACGCACACTTCAACAGACACACCACACTCTCACCCAAACTACTGACTGTGTTTAAATATTCAGCAATGCTAAAAGACACATTATACATAAATATAATTGCAGCGCCCCCCGGAGGACCGCGGTATAAGTAGGAGCGTGTCAACATGATGCACGTGGTCAGCGAATAACAGCAGCGGCTACGGAGAGGCCAACTGTGGGGCAGGATGGAATGTGTTGAGAAGGATAACTAGAAAAACAACACAACAGCTGAAAGAAAACACTCTCCCTCTCGTGCACACACACATATGTACACATACACAGTGTGAGGAAAGTCTCTGAAGTTTGCAGTAAAGGAGCTAGGATCTGGCAGAGTGGGTCTAGCTGTGCTGATCAGGGCGAAGCATGACTTATTTACCATCTTACGACTGCACTATTTATGGGGCACAGGGAAAAGGCACTGAGAGAGAGAGAGAGAGAGAGAGAGAGAGAGAGAGAGAGAGAAAGAGAGGCCAAAATATGCATGTTGATGCTTATATATGGGGGAGCAGTGTAGCTAAAAGAATGCGAAAGACAGAAAAAGGAGAATAACAGAGTTGGGAGCTGTTAGTGGTTGTGTGTAAGTGAGAGGAAATGGGCAGTGCAGGAGGGAGACAGCATGATGCAGTGAGTGTCCTGCAAAGGCTCATGGGAAGGTGGAGGATTAACGGAGGCTGGCCCTGAGAGGGTTAGGGCATGCGGACCAGGTTCCTCTATCCATCCTGGCTCATTAACACACACACAACTACAACACATACCCAGTACGACTCTAGTTAAGCTTTCAGTAGAGGCAAAATAAAGCCAGATGGTGGGCAAAAAATAAGTAATATTTATAAATGTATAAAAATAATAAATTATACCTTTACATTTTTTTTTTGCAAATATTCGTGCAGATGTGGAACAGGGGTTAATTTAGAGCGAACATAAAACCAGGCTTGTTTTTTTTTAGAGATCTAATTTTAATCTATACCCAGATTTCAGTACAGCTGTTTTGTGTCATATAAATAAATTATTTAAAAAAAAATATATATAATAAATAAAAAAAAATAATAAAAAATCCTTTATAACTAATTCATATCTAGTCAAGTCTTGGTGATAAGATAGAGAAGGATGGCTCACTAGGTTGGCTCACTAGGTTGAGCTGATACGATGTCCACCATAGCTTAAATAACCACTTTGTACGCTCTTTCAGAAAATAGCAGCATGTCGAAAACAGATGAGCGGACAGGCTCTACATCCGGTTACACTCCTGTCAGGCAAGACCAGGAATCAGAGGCTGAAACTGGACAGTTAAAAAATAAACTTGCCTGGACCTTTTCCAATTTGGCAGCTATCTAGTTTCTGTGAGCCTCACTGCTGCCTTAGTCTACTGTTCTTGGCTAACAGGAGTGGAACCAGATGTGGTCTTCTGCAGGTGTTCCTATTAGCTTGGCCAGTGAATGTATGTGATGGGTAAATTGATTCGCTGAGCTGTAATTGGTTAGTACTTGAAGCATGTAGATCATTTATACTGAGATGACGTGACATCAATATTATGCCTTGACAAAACCAGATTGTTAGGAAGAAAGCTCTAAGCCTTTACTTGATCCATACTCGTCCTTGCTGACACACCCACACTGACACACCCGCTTGGCTGGCCTGGAGCTCCAGGTCTGGCATGGATGTAGGGGGCCATAAGGGGACAGAGGGATGGAAGGAAAGATAGAGGAGGGAGACTGCACCCACTGGGCCATCGGCTGGAGCAAATATCTTGGCCGTCCAGCCTCAGGGCGAAGTGGACAGTGACCGACAGGGTCCAGCGCTACTCCTGCTGCTAAATGGACTGACCGGCCATATGCCCAGCACCGCCGGCTCTACATCACTGTCACTCCATGGCTGGGGGTGGGGCTACATGCAGTGACCGAGAGGATGGGGGGGCTTATGGGAGATTTAGGTCACACCCCCTCCTATAGCCTCCCTGAAAAGATTAAGGTAGATGTATTGACATGAGCAGGCTATTAACCTCACATCTAACTACCACCACTGACTCCACCTCCCCTCTCACATATATACACATGCTGGCGTGTGCAGTGTGCAGGCTGGTGGCCCGTAGCTCAGGAAGATGAATGCAGCATGGGCCAGGGCAGGATGGAGCTGACCCCAGCTGCCCAGTGGAGCTTCACAGAGCTGAGTTATACACCAGCCTGCCCTCCTCAATCTGTCTGACCTATAAGCAGCATAGAGAAGAGTCAAAGAAATCTATTATGCAGGGATGGGACTCAACCTAGTGTACCGAACTCAGCAACTCTGAAAAACAACTACTAAATAAATTATTTTTACATTACAAAAGAATATTAATATTCTACCAAATCTATAGAAACCCAAGAGCTTAACTCTAGCCAGATGAGCTCAGGCATCCTCACACAATTTCCTTATCCTGCTGGTGCAGATCTATTAATCTACTGAGCGTAGTTCTAGTGCTATTATTATAAAGTTTGGAGAATCAGACATGGCAAGACTATATATTAATTAATTACAATCAGAAACGTGTTAAGGCCCATTTACACTGTAGTTTCTCATTAATCAGTTTCAACCATCTCTTTGTTCTCTAGATACATGGTATTGTTCCCATTTCTGGTTCTTTGACTCTGACTCTTGTCCTGCCTCTCATAGCCTTTTTGCAGATTGCCTGACCCTGTGCCTGTCTTGACTTTATCTTTTGGATTGTGTTTCAGATTTAGTTTCGTTCAGTGTTTAACAAACACCAGCACTTGTGTCCACCCGTCTCGGCGAGTGTCTGTGTACACTACATCCTCCACACAGTTGCACTTTATATCGATTGTCTTGTATATAAGCTGTATATTCTTTGTATATTGTATGTAAATCATATGTATATTGTCTGTATATTATCTGTATTTCTTTAGTCACCAGCAACCAACAAACCTAATTCCTTGTCTGTGTCGACATACTTGGGCAATAAACCTGACTCAGATTCTGATTTTTTTTTTTACTCTCTTAACAAGAGTAAAAAATAACCTCATCCAGATATTTTCTCATATATTCAAGGACACTGAATCTAATGATCTCCTAGTACCTCAGAGGAGACTGATATAAAGATGCCAAATCTTGATGGTAAGAAACACCTTTTTTTTAAATTCACTAATTTAATAGACCGTTAAAAACAATAATTTAATTCTTTTAAACACAATTAGCAGGGCCTTTACATAGTTAAAATAGTTTCACAGTTTTATAATTATTTATACTCTGCATGTTTTTGACTTGGGTTTGGATTAAACCCACTCGGTTCCAGGGAGCCTTCAAATAAGTACAAGACCTCGTTAATAAATATAATATCTGTAATACAGTTTGGTTGTGAGGACACTGCTGTAATTCAATTTAAATTATCATGAATCCCAGGCTATGCCTGGCTGACTCCTGGGGGGTCCCTGGTCCCCATTTTCAGAACCACTGGGATAGATAATGTTTTGACATGTAACTGACTGTACTTCTAGATTAGAGTTTTTATTATTATTAATAATAATAATAATAATAAAGTGTATTCGAATTTTCTAACATGTGGTGTTGTGTAGCTTTGCTGAGGAGAGGCTTGGCGGTTAGTCAGAAAAAAGCTCTACTGCAAGAATCCTTTTTCTACTGACATTTTACTGAAATCTGCTTGTCTGAACATTTCAATTATATTTTTTGCTGCTTGATAAATTATTTGGCCAGCATAGCTGTGAATGAGGTACGATAATCGAGATGCATGTATGCGGCATATTGCAGAAGTAGATAAAACCATGTAACAAGAGACACCTGGTTCCTTAGGGTTCCTCTAGATGTATGTGTGTGGAAAGAGAGAGAGAGAGAGAGAGAGAGAGAGAGAGAGAGAGAGAGAGAGAGAGAGAGAGAAAGAGAGAGACAGAGACTGAGTGTGTTTTAGTCTTAGCATGACTGGATTTAGCCGGCACGGGAAAAACACTGTGATAGAGAGAGGGAGAGAAAGCGAGAGAGACAGAGAGGCTGGATATGTGTTCCAGTCTAAGCATTAGTACAATTAGGTAGCTCGGACAAAACCCTTTGTGACACGGAAATAAAAAGAAAGAGAGAGACAGAGAGAGTGACTGAGCGCACAAGAGAACAAGAGATTGAGAGAGCGAGAGAAAGAGAGAGTGAGAAAAGGGAGACTCATCTGGAAAGGAGGGTTGTACAACTCATGAATAACGTTACAGTAAATCAAGCCCATTTCTGATAACCTGTCAACAATCCACACTAAACACTTGCTCTGTGCACCTCAGTGTAAACCTGTTGGGCATACTGCTGTCTGTCTAGGTTGTGTGCTACACCATGACAGCCCCCTTCCACTACAAACACACACACACACACACACACACACACACACACACACACACACAAAACAAAAAGTCTTACTGTACTGTATCCATTACTAGGGTCTGTGAATGTTTGTCTGAAAACATTTAGGATGTTTATTACTGGATCAATAAAATGATTTGAGTACAAAACAATGATGTATTGATCAGTAAGTGACACATGCATGCATCAGACAACATACTGCATACGAGGACATGAGGAAAGAACAAAGTTTTCTCTGCATTATACAATTGATAAAATGATATGATATTTTATTATAATATTAAATAAAAGAAGTCTTTGGATGTGTTTATACTTGTCAGCTTTGGAAAGTAAATATAGGAAGAAGGTCCTGTCTTCTGGACTAGTGCACATCTCTATGCAGATTAACATAAAGCAATGGAGATTTGGTGTTTATTCATAGCTATAGTAATTATTTGGACAATATACAAGGTTAACATAAACCCCTACAGAATGGCAGGTTTTAACATTGACGGCAGTGGGATTGGATCGAGGTCAGATCACGTTCTCAACACACAAACTGCTCCAAAAGTTGTTTAGAACCGAACAGAGACCACTTCCTCTCAAGGGTCTTGGTGGGGTATTTTGGTCCGCATTTGAGTGTGATTACTGCATTCACACCTTCTCAAACGAATCACACCAGGGGTGAAAACGAACTCGTCTGATTTAACTGGACTAAAAAGGTCAGGTGTGAAAACACCCTAACTATAATTAGTCTAACATTATTCTTAATTTATATTTAAAACTGGGTGCAAAATTTGAAACACATATCATGGAAAAATTTAAAATAAATAAAAATAAAAGTACATTTAATTTCCAGGTGATAATGTTCATGGATATTAATTCACAGAGCAATTACAAGAACAGCAATTTATGTGAATTTATGTGTTTTTAATATAAAATAATAATTCTGTTTTTAGTTTTAAGTTTTAAGGCTCTGAGCAGCTTTTGGATTGTATCAGTTTGCATTCACATTCCTTTAAAAATCCCATTTTAATCAGATTTAAACATACAATAAAAAAAATCATTGTGTGTGTTTTGTGACAGTTGTATAACTGATTAATGGATTCATTAACTGAAAGCATGTTACACCCTTTATGTCTACTATTTCATTTACTTACCTGGCCTTGCTAAAAAGCCTAGCAGTGACAGATATATGGTGCTGGGATTTGAACTCATGCCCTGCTGAACAGAAGTTTAACCACTGTGCTACCACTGATGGTGCTGACTGGTTTTACATCTCCATGTTAGACGGCTGACATGCCTCTCAATCTGAGCTCCGGTGTAAACACACTTTACCCACACAGTCACAAGTAAACAGTGCTTGCACATGAGGTATACTTTGCACCAGGAAACTGGAGTGGACATGTTATTTAAGAGTCTGTGACTAACCTGCAGCTCAGTCTGGAAGAAGAACTTCTGCGGACACTGTGAGCAATCGTAGATCTTGTCTTCCTGCCCGTGCACGGCGAAGATGTGCTGCTGCAGCTTATTGGCCTGAACGAACACTGGAGGATGAGGGAAGAAAAGAGAATAATAAGATGACTGTCTTAAAACCTTCTTTCCGTCTCTCTCTCTTTCTCTCTCTTAGGAAAAAGTGATGTCAGACAAAGATTGAGTTGGTGGACAAGCACAAATCATAGGAGACGGCACCACGGAATCCTACCTTCAGTGCAATCGAATGCAAAAGTGCCTGGAAATGACGCAAACGGACACAAGGGGTGAGAAAAGAGCTTTTTTTGCTTCTCTACGTGAGAAAGAGAGATGATATAAAGAATTAAGCTAAGGTGTGGAAACTGTAGGTAGATGGTACTATGCCCTCAAGTGACTTGTGATATTTATCAATAAATCATCCCCCACCCCTTTCCTGAGGATTTTTTCTTGTGTTTCTATTTTTTCCCCATTTCTGTAAACTTAACTTGCAATGTGTGTGTGTAGAAAACATGAATTATTTAAACTCCCCAGAGGAGAGACTGGCTCTTACTTATTCATAAGCCACACAGGAATAGAGTTAAGCTTAAAGAAAAAAAGAGAGGCCTGCATACCTACTGTACTACTATATGTATGCATGGGTGTTGGGGAGGTGGTGGGTGTAGAGAGATGGACAAAGAATGAGAAATCAAGAGGACAAATTGTTGGACAACGTGACACACCAGGGAGATGGAAACAGAAAAACAAGCAGTCACTCATTGTTCAAGAGAGAGAAAAACCTCCGATTTTAGGAATTCAAGAGTATTTAACAAGTCAGTGGTGAACTCTAAAAAGACGGAAGGGAGAAATATGGCTAATATCACAGAAAATAGAGAGCTGGGGTTAAACAGCCAGGTAAGAGCCGCAACACTGACATGCTCAGATAATGATTTCTGATTCCCAACACTCGGCTGACATGACAAGCGGTTTAAAGTGACTTTCAAAAGTGTCCATGAACATAACACCCAACACACACATACACACACACACACGCAGACACACACGTTTAGCTAAAAGCACACGTACAGAGAGGGCTTTGCCCTGGAGGGACTGAGCGGATTACATCACTTCTCTATAAAGCTGCCCTTTATTCTCTGACCTCTGCTAATACTCTCTGCTAACCACACATACACACACACACTCCTGAACACATGCACACTGTGTACCCTCTTTAGCACATGCACACACAGACACACACACACACACACACACACACACACACACACACACCTGTAACCTTAAAGACCTTCAAGGCTCTAAGCCTAAACTCTAAGCCTTTCAAACTTTGGTACAAATGCTACAGCAGGATTAGCATCACAGGGAGGTTAGCATTTTAATGTCATGCCTCCCAAATAAGTTTCTGTCTATCCTAACACCTACATCATCTTTTAACCTTTAAGAGAGCCTAGAAGGCAAAAATCAGAAACAAGAAATTTTACAATAATACGAATTCACAAGACGAGGACTGTGATTTCACAGGTCAAAGGTCACATAGGTAAAGATGAAGAAGTGCAAAAGTAACTGTTTTTACTGTTGTTTCCTGTAAGGGATCGACTTTTATGCCGAGTGAGTTTTATTTATCTGAAAAAGCAGTAGTTTTAATAGGTGACTAGTGAATCGTCAGAAATATCGTCTAAGGCTGAGTATGTATGCAGTGTGTTTAAACTTCACCCTATGTGTAAAGAAAATACTTATGTTATACTAATATAATATAGTATAGTATATTATATTATATTCTTATTATTATATATTATATTATTATATTATTATAGTAATATATGTTATACTTATATAATATGTAATTAAAATTATATTAAGTTACACCCAATTTATACTGGGTATACTAGTCATATGTTCTTTTAACAACTCTTCTAATACAATTTAAATATATTTGTCTGAGCTTCCCTATTACATTATAACACTAAAACACATGCTTAATTTATTCTTGTAATACACCCACTGTGCTCATCACTCACATACTTAGTACATCACATACTCAGTGCTAATTTAAGCACAGTTTTAATGTGTTCTTACTGTTTAATCGGGCAGATCAGACAAATAGACTTAAATTATATTTGAAAAGTAGCAGAAACAACATACAACTAGTAGTATATACTCAGTACACTGCAGAAAACTGAGCTACAAGAAATGGATTTGAGAGGAAAATGACTAGAAATACTGGTAATCTGTCGAATTAGCAAGATAATTTTATTTGACAAGAAATAATAAAATATGATACACAGTTGACAGAGGGACAGACACTTGACCAGAAATCGTAAAAGATTATCTACATTTCGCATATGGTCTAGTGGTTAAGATTCCTGGTTTTCGACCAGTTTGACTCCTGGTATGGGAATCACATTTGAGGGCAGCTATGGGCTTGTGGTTGAGGAACCAGGTTTGAGGCCTGCAGCTCAACTGAAGTGCCCTTGAGTGTGTGTTCACTGGTGTGTTTAACTGCACAGATGGGTTAGATGTGGAGGTCAATTCCACTGCACAGTGGTCAGATGAGTAACTCATTTTCCCCACACCTGCTTTCATATACCATGAATTCAGAAATAGAAACTAGTAAATAAGTTTTAAAACAAGACAATGAGTCTAAAATTTCTAGAGTAATATAGATAGTTATATAATAACAATATAATTTAAGTATAGTTTCTTTTTACAAAGGATTTCATGATCACTAATGTTAAAGGTTCAGTAGCATTTATACGTTTAGTATAAAAGCTGAATGTGTTAATGCTGTAGTATAATGCTAATGGCTTGACAAGTTGCAGAAAAAAATAAGAAGGCCTCTTCCAACTAAAGCCTCAAAACACTTAAAAGTAAGTGAAGAAATATAAAAGAGGCAGTTATTTAGAAGAGTCAACAATATAAATCAACGAGCTTTCCACTGTCTGCTTTGACTGTGATTATATGGTTGATTTTAATTTGGTAGTGAAGACGATATGGCTGATGGATGAGGCGTCGGCATGGCTGTATGAGACTGTGTTTATGTGTATTCAGGCACATCGAGATGTTGGTTGTCCAGAAAGCGAAGTTCATCACATTTCACCAATTTAAACACAGTTTGTGTATTCATGAAGAAAGCCCGGTGTCCTGTTAGGTTTGATAATTACCTTACATATGTTTATAGTGATCTCTGCTCTAAAATCCTGATATTTGTTTCAACAGCAGTTATGATGCACACTGATCATAACTAAATATACTCATCATATTCCAAATCATTTCAGCTTCTCTTTGCTCCACTCCTCTAGCTTCTCTAGCAGGCTAAGCCATGGTAGCCAGAGTGCCATGCTCTACCCAGGAGGCCTTCAGTCCCACCAGACACTTCAACAGGGAGGTCAGAACTCATTAACTTTACTGCGAGTGCATTGGGAGAATCGGACTGCCCGGGACACCCGAACTCCTCCACGCTGACCTTTATTACACCTTTATTATTCCTCTGCTTCCACATAAGATCCTGTCATAATATTTTCTTTCTGAATTATGTCCATGGAGAAATATATCCTGAATGGTAAAGTGCAGTCATTTCATTTTTTTATTTCACTGAGATAATATTCAGTCCGAAAGTCACAGCCAGACTAGAAATTTGCAAATATCTAAAGAACTATCCACTTCCTCTAGTTGTGGGTTATTAGCCATGACTCGTGGTCAGAGGGGATGGGACAATATTTAAAAGCAATTTTGCTTGCTAAATTAATAAATAAATAAATCAAGTCTATACGTAAGTTTTGCGAGTTTGTTGGCAGTTCACCTTGCTTGCTGAGCTAAATAATATAGATGCTAGCAACCTAGCTAACCTCCTATGATGTGAGTCCTGTGGCGTGCCGGTTGGGTGAGTTTGAGTTAGCTTACTAGAAAACGATTGTAGGTTTGGAAACATCCTTTGTTAAGAGGCACTAAATAGGAAAACATTACCCCACATCACTTAATCTATAATATGGATGCCGTCCCTATACAGACTAAAGCTTGTGGTTTGTGGATTTGCGGGTCTGGTCCATTAAATAATGTAATTTTTGCAGGTTGGGAGGTGCAGGTCAAAAAGCGGGAAGGCAGCAATCTGGCTAAGTTATAAATTACTTACAGCAACATTACAGAAACATTATCCTACTCCATGATACAGATGTCATCGTTATTCAGACTTAAGTGGTTTGTGGGTTGTGTCGGTTATGTTGATTAAAGCATATAAATTTTTGGCTCTCATAACATATAACTACTTTTTTTCTGCTTATCTATGCAGCATCATATTAATATAATGTGTTAAATCAGGTACAATTAATTAGCTAGACAGGACATGTAGAAGAATCAGCCAATGGAAAGGATACAAAAAAAAACAAAACGAGGGTAGTTATTAGGAGTAGGTTATAAACAAACTCATCTGTTTAATTGCACACAATTAGGGCATGTGCAAGAGTGCATGTAATAGAGTACGTCTGCATTTCCATACGCACAGAACCTGAGCAACTGCATGCAATCATGCGTCATTAACCTACATGAATGGGTGCAATTACACATGTGTATCAGCGAGTGAGCAGACACTGCAAGTGATCACCCTGTAAATTCTGAGCATGTCTACGTATGTGTGCAAACGTTTCGCCCACGCATGCCTTCTCTGCCCCTGACCCGATGCCCTCGACCCCACGGGCAAGTCCCCCTTACCTGTGAAGCAGACGGGGCACTTGAAGGTGCCGCCCATGCCCTCGAAGCTGTGCTCGATCAGGTGGCATAAGAGCTTGGCTGGAGAGTCAAACATCTGGTTACACAGCTTGCACTCATGATTGATGCCTTCCTCTGCAACAGAAGAGCCCATGATACAACAGGTTACACACGCAGCAGTGGGGTCAGGCAGAGACAGAAGAAAAAGAAAAGAGATGAAGGGAGAAAAGAGAGGAAAGGAAGAAGGCACTGACACACACACACACACGCACACACACACACGGGTCTAATTTAAATAATTTTAAACAAAATATCAGAAATTAGGTAGAACTCATTTAGTGTATTCAGACTAGCTCTCTTTGCTCTGTCCAGGCTGGCCGTTACACCCCCACTGTCCCTCCTCCTCCTCCCTCTCCTGTCCTCCCTTGCCCAGTGCTGTCTTTTTCCCGACCGGTAATTGCCTGCCACCCCCAGCACCGTGGGCGCCATGCCCTCCCCCCTGCCTGCAGCTCTATTTTAAGCTGGCCGGAGTGACATCAGTGGCCCCCTGCCTTCAACCAGAGTAGGACAGATGAAAGGTGGGCGTTGGGTCCTAGCTGGGTGCCTCCACTACCTTCTTATCACCCACACGCCACACAGACCTGAGCGCTGCCCTCCTGCCAGCCGCGCTGCATCAGCCTGCCCATCTCTAGACCCCCCTCCTTTTATGAAGATACGGGGTGGCACAGAAACCGTAACGGAATCTAGCAAGCTCCAGGGGTGTGTGGGGTTAATAAACTCTTCAATCAACCACCCCTGTCATCCTCCAGACCTCCCAAACTCCTGTCCGAAAAACGCGGCCTCCAACGATTCCAATCTAAGAGTTGTCTCAAAGGCCTGAGCAGGGGAGCTCTAATCCTGTCTGAAAGGACAGGGAGGGGTGGGAAAGCAGGTTAGCTCAGCTAGGTGTGGGGTTTAGAGTTTTTTTAAGACAGATTGGCAAGGACAGAGCTTTGGCGTGTCTCCTCAAAGACATTGGACATTGGACGATTCCCTTTGTAAAGGGGCCTGGAATCAGTGGCAGTATAGGATTCACAGGAAATTTTGGATAAGCCATTGTTGTATAGCAGGATGAGAGGCTTTAAATGAGATAGAGAGAGAAAAACAGAGAGAGGAAAGAGAGAGAGGAGCGCAACGACACCAAAGAGAAACATTGGGGAAATGAGAGGGATATGGGGAGAGGAAGGGAATTCTGCTAAAGAAAGCAGAAAACAAAGGGATAATTGGGCTGTCCAGCCAAAAGTAATGGTAGCTAGGGGGCCTGTGTGTGTGTGTGTTTGTGTGTGTGTATGCATGTGTGATAAAAAACATGCTCCTCTCTGTGAGCCCTGCTGTGGTTTGATCAGCAAGTGTGCAACATGCTCGATCATCTGTTTTTTAGCCTCTGCTCTAACACTAAGCTCTCCACTCCTCTCTCTCTCTCTCTCTCTCTCTCTCTGTGTGTGTGTGTGTGTGTGTGTGTGTGTGTGTGTGTTTGTTTGTGTGTGTTGTGAGACACATGTAGGGATTGCTTGTTACCATCAACCAACCCCATGGTGTCAGGGAGAGTATTTGATCAGTGGAGCTGACATGCGCTGCTTTGGGAGAAAGACTGCAGTATACTGAGGGGAGCCATCCTATAGCTAAAGACCAAACACACACACACACACACACACAAACACACACACACACAAATGAAGCATGTAGGAAAATGAGAGGACAAGAAAAGCCTAATGGAGGAGACATGGAGAGGCTGCCAAAAACGTAGCTAGCAAAAGCACAATCACGCCAAAGAAATGGCTAAAAAAGTTCACAGTGTCTTTTTCTCTCTCTTGGAGGCAGACGAAGAGAGACAGATAGATACAGAGAGAGAGAGAGATAGAGAGACAGAGAGAGCGTTCCAGGTGTGTAAAAGTAAAATGCCTGCCTGGAAGCACACCATATTCAATTACAGCATCTGCCAAACAGGAGATTCAGTGCATGTAAAGGCATAGGGAATGAAGAGCTAAACTGATTGATGGATCGATCAGCTAATCAGAGTCAGAGGACTCCACTGGAGTCGCATCATTGGTGGTGCACAGACGGTGTGGCTCGATTGAGGAAACAGCTGGAAAAATGTTAAACACCCTTTAAAGCCGCCTTTAACTCTCTGTGTTATTATGGACAGCAAGACAGAAGAGATCTGATTGTTGTGACACAGTCATAGGAAACTGTATCATATAGAATATACATTATAATATAATATTACACTATATATATAGAATATATACTATATATGAATATACATTATTGTATATGTATATAATAATAATTATATAATCATAATCACTCCTTTTTGGTGTTGAGTACTTGATTTGTTGGAATGATTTATTGACACACACTTTGCTCTACACTTGCAAACACACTATAAAAAAAAGGTTGTGCCATAAAATTGTCATTTTTCCATAGCGCTGCTTTAGTGGCAAATATTAAGTTAGGAGACTTTTATGGGTGAAATTTGCATACGGCTCTTATCTACCTGGTTTCATGTGTACACACACACACTCAAGCACACATCTAGTTAGACAAACAGTAATATCCAGATCAGTTTTCTTATAGCTATATTAACCTTCTTGACATACTATAACGCCTTATATATCGCAGTAAATGTGATAATGACTATATTATTAGTAGTAAATATGTAAACAAACTCAGAATAGACGGATGATAAGGAGAAGCATAAGGAGGAGAAAAGGTAGTATTTGTGTATTATTCCACCAACTAAGCATGCCTTCATTGTGCACAAACACTGCAGTGCTGCTGCTAAACCTTGGCCAATGTGCTTCCAACTAATTGACCAGAGGGAGCCAGGTGGAGCTCTGGCCTGCGCTCTTCCCTTGAGATGCTCACGTCTGTAGTGAACTCCCGTCCTCGTCTCCTGCCTCTTGTCCTTTACTCTCCTCTTCCTCTACATGATGTTCCTCTTCCTGTCCATCTCCCTCCACTTCCTCTCCTCTTCTCTCTCCCTCTCCCTCTCCCTGTTTCTTTCTCTCTCCACCCACCACCCCCTGTAGCATGCTCTGGCACATAAATGAGCTGTGCGGATGGGAGCATTGGTTCCCGCTGGGCACGGCCTCTCTTGCCTCGGCCCTAAGGCTTGCAGCTCCAGCCCCAGATTGATGGACCGGATGGCGAGCGAGAGAGCAGGAGAGCAACTAGAGGGAGGGAGGGGAGAAAGAAGAGATGGGGGCCAGGGCGAAAGAAGGGGTGGAGGCAACCGGGCTTCTCTAGGGGGCGAGCTCAAGGTGTGTTGCCATGGCAACTCCGAGAGGGAGTGCAGGGAGAAGCAGCGGCGTGCTGAGCTTGACCCATGCCGGTGGGGGTGGCAATGTGGGCCAAAGCGGGAGTGTACGCACACACACGCACGCACACACATACAGATACACATACACTGCTGCAGAGCTGGAAGGGTCTCAGGAGCTACTGATTTCTACTCACTCCCTCTTCCCGTCTTTCTTAGCACTTACACATAAATACACAGAATACTGCAGTGCTGAGACAATCCCAAGAGCTACACACACACACACACAACGCCACAATGTGACTGAATCTATACTGCCTCCACATTGCCACCCTGACCAGCTACAGTGCTTCTACATATCGTTCATGGAGATCACATATGGTGCCCTCGGTGACTCAGTAAAACATACAAAACACTCATGCCTTTAAGCATGAGAGGTAAATTTTGCTAACTCACCCTCCCAGTCTCACACTATCTCCCCATCTCTCCATCCCTCCTGGCTGCGGGTCTAATTCGCACGTTTCCCATTATCTGCAGCAAATATTTCCGAAATGCTCTCTCTTGTTTGCTCCCTCAAGCTCTCTCTCTGGCTGCCAAACGGGATGGAGTCTCCGGCTTCGGATAGTTTTGGCAGCGGCGGACGGCATATGGAGCTGACCAGCTTGGAATCTCCTATCAGATTACATAACAGTGGGATGCTGGATCCCTCCAACATGCAGAAAACCGACCTTCATGCAAACAAGCAAACAAACAAAGTCTCCTTCCAAGGCACACTCCGAAGCCTCTTTTTCCCCCCTCTTCCTCTTTAACTATTCTGACCTCCCTAAGCCCTGTGCATTGGAAAAATCTCTTGAATGTCTATTTTTGAGCTTCAAACTAGTTTCACAGCTGTTTATGTGATGCAAACCACCATCTATTAGACGTCCTGGATCATGTGAGACTTTCGGTGCTTTAACAAAGCAATTACTCTTCACTTCCCTGTTTACACCCTGTTACACTATAGTGTCCTTCTCCAGGGAACTTCATTTACCCATAAAGCGCTGCAGGGGCTCCTGCAGCACAAATGCAACACCAAAGCAACACTCATCCTCCCTACACTTTTATTCATCTGCCCATAAAAAGCCACTTACAGAGTAGCCTTTTATTTTCATTACAAATCAGGTCCCTTCAGTACAATGAACTCCTCCCTCTTTTCCAGCATTTCACCAATCAGAACACATCTACGGGTCCTGGTGTCCAGCAAGTCGGCCTGGTCTGGCTGCGGCTGCCTGCTGGCCACCCAGTGCTAGCAGAGACAGTCTCATTTCCACTCACACACACACAAACACACACACACACACACACACAGATAAGTGGGCTGATAAAGAGATGGCACACTGTGAGGCAGGCAGTGGCCTGCAGCCCACTGCAATCAAAGCAGTGCAGAAATCAGCCAAAGGCAGGGCTGGATCAGAGCAGGCAGACTCAGGGCTGGGCATCGATACAACACAATGACCTTGCCACGACCGTGCAAACAGTGATGGTCAAAAATGCGGGGCAATGTGTTGCCTCTCTTTTTTTGGTGGCCAGTGAAATATCAGTCACTGGGTCATGTGCTCACATGCAAGCTATCTGGATATACACCTACAGACCGGATATCAGTTTGCCTATTTGTAATGAATGTATTGTAAAGTGCCTACATGAAACATGACCAATCAGTGCATCTATGAAGTCTTTATAGACAGCACTTCCTCCCCGGGTGCTATATACATCTCTGTACACCTCTGTTCAGCCACCTGTCTGACATTCACAGCATCTGTATGTCTCTCTCTATCACACACACACACACACACACACACACACACACACACACACACACACATCCCCTAAAGTCAGGTCATGCACTGGAATGGTAAGCAGTTTCCGAACATTTTAACATTCCTGGCCATATGTTTTTGTGTAGTAAACCAGAAGTAAAACACATACAGGTAAATCGTGTAAATCGTCGTGGCTGCCATGGCAACAGGGCCATGTGTCCTTTGTTTGTGTTTCTGAGTTGGTCTTCTCTCCATTGTTGTGTCAACCTTCTCGCACCATTAGCTTGTGCATTTATAAACATTCTGTTTCATACAGTATTTGTCCCGTTGCAGTCTCTATTGTCCCATGTCTTCTTGGGTTTTGAGCGCTGGATAACTGACTACGGTTTGTGGAAATGCCTCTAAGGCCACATAAAGTGTGCAGCACAGTTCGCATGCTCTCCTGCGAACCTTTTGTACATCTGAATGATAGGTTATATCCACTAGATGGCACATCTCTATCAGGAAATTTTCCACATCAAACTTTTAGTAATTAACAACATGCGGAAGCAACAAATTTTCTTTTGTCACAGTCCAGGCACACACTAAGTGCTGATTTCCTTCTAAAACTTTCTGCCATCATCATGATAGGTCATTGCCAACCTCAAAATTTTAATGCTGGCAATCTGTCTGTCTCTCTCTAACACACACACAGCCACAGATTGTTAATTGCAGTAGAGAGGGTAATTACGGCTCTAGTCAGCGGTCAGCTGTGTTCGGGCCAGTGTTGCTGGCCAGGCCTGGTCTGTATGGAGTCTTATCGAATTTGAGGACTGGTGCTCAGGGTGTCCTGAGCAGCATGTCTTCTGGACTGGTTTTCACCTACACATGTACACACACGGACACACAAAAATCTGATACGCACTACTATCTGATACACAACCTTTAGAGAATGTGTCAGACTGCTTTAAATGCAGTGGCTGCCAGAGGACACAGCTGTGTTAAACATCAGTTAACCAACAAATGACAAACACACAAGTGCTCTAAAAGCGACAGAGTAGTCCCTAAAAACTGCCAAGCATTTACAATATGCACTGTATGTGTGTGGGTGAAATCATTTGTACTGTATATGTGTGTGTACACACATGTGTGCCTAATCCTATGCCCCTGGGTGCACTGTGGGGCTTTTTTATCCATACACAAGCTCCCAAATGCAGCTCGAAAGCAATTCCACAACAATAGTTCATTGTAGCATCGGCCCATGAGGACACGCCCGACTTCTGGGACTTCATTTTTATCATCCCCCCTCAATGCAAACGCGTATGCAATGCACAAATCCACATAATTACATCTGTTGTATATTTCATGTGTTTGCACCGGAATGCAATCTGCAGCTTGGCCACTTTGTTCTGTTCGATAGCCCAGGTCGACTGTGCCTGCCTGCTGCTGTTTTTTTCCCTTTATGTCCCTAGGTCTCGTTTCTATCAGGACACCAACTATGTCTTTGGTCATGGTTGTGAATTATCTGCCTGCAAAGGAAGCCTGAAAAAAAAAACAAGGAAATATGAGGAAGCAGCAGGATGCTAATAATGCACCTCCAGCTGTTCAAGTTAACCTGCAAATGTGTCCATCTGTACCTCCAGAGAGAGAGAGAGAGAGAGAGCGAGAGAGAGAGAGATCTGAATAGATAAACAGTAGAAGAGCACAATAATGTTCCAGATTTAATAGAGAATAGAAGGAGAGAGAACGAGTGAGCGAGAGATTGGGTGGTGTGTGTGTGTTGGGGTTGATCTGGCAGTAAAGTGGCTCTGTCTAACAGTAGGAGTGACCTTGCTGGGTTTGGACCGTCCCTGCCCCTGCCCTGCATGCAGCTGTGCCCTGCCTCTGGACCTCTATGTTGGACAGCATTACACACATATACACACTTCCAGCTAGGTCTTCAACTAACTTCTGATGCATTAACACAACACTATAGACACACTTTACATCAAAACAATCGTTACATAAAGAACATTATAGCCAATCCCAATCCTGTCAACCTCGTAAATGTAAAGACCTACAGATCATGTTTTTTCTATCTGTACTGATCGTCTCCCAGCTTTCATTAGTGTCAAATTCTAACCGCAAGAAATTGGAACCACCCTGCTGGCTGAAAATATTCAGTGAATGGATTCTCACCCCAGCACTGACCCAAAACCATGCCACATCTGGTATAGTCATACCAGGGCCACACACACATAGTGGCTGTCTGCTGTCTGAATGAACCACCACTCAAATAATACCTGCTCAGCAGTTATCTTAACCTAGTCCCTTTCTACTAAGTGAGTAGAGGAAGGTTGGCTGGAAGCAAACAATTGTAAGATAGTGAACAGTCACCGAGACAGTATTAGGACACCAGTGCAGTGCTTCAATAACAGTTCTTTAAACAACCAGGCAGACAATATTTAAAACACTTGGTCTGTAAAGAGACGTAGGTCAGGAGATCAGCAAACACCTGTAGCATGGCTTCCTAATACTTCCCAACTAAGTAAGTAAACTAACTATAAAGGGGAAACTCAACACTGGTGAACATAATTAACACAATCAGGAAATACAACACAGGTAAGACAAACGTAACTAAAATTCAGTGGACTAGATTGAGAAGTTGCGAAGTGGCCATGTTGTGTTTCTGCCAGGAATTCTAGGGTTTTGGAGTGTGGCAGTCATTAAAGTAACTGTCATTAAAGTAACAGTCATTAAAGTAACTGATAGGTATTAGAGATGTCTTTTAATGTCACTGTTATTTAAACATGTGCTTCAAATATTCAGTCTGTAGGCAGATTTAAACCTTTGCTTGGAATTTAAGAACACTTAAGAACATGAACAGAAGTAGACATATCTTCACTGTCAGAATGAATTCTGGTTTTAATAATTAGTCATCACTCAACTTCACAAAGTAGTTGATGGTAAGGATTGTTTATACCCATCAGCAATCTTTTCTAACACATTTAGTTGCTTGTCTTTACCAACTAGTCTAATTTCAACCTTTTGCAGCACCTCTAATTAACCAGACATCCCATAAACCTATATGACAAGATCGTATCATATTCATATTTATCTTTATTTATCTTGTTATAGCTTATAGAACTTAGAAAT